>JAGVSQ010002704.1:4507-23757 GCA_022683975.1 Rhyacophila evoluta | reverse complement strand
GCAGGTTCGATTCCCCATCTGGTCGGATTTTAAAAATCTGAAAATGCAGTACTGGTTACCCATTGAGTTGATCAATTGTCAGACCATTGTTATTTGAACTGACATTTTTAAGTCAACTATTTTACATTTAACTATTCAAATTTTCACTGAGGCTAAAACTGTTATATGCAGCTAAGTATTCAAATAAATTTGTAATAGGACAAATAAAATTAGATTGCATAAAAAATGAGTTCCAGGCAAAGCCGTGTAGTAAAATTAGTAGTATATAAATTATCCCTTGAATTGTTATTTCACTTGAAACGTGATATTTAATATTTTGGCTCAGAAAATACAAATTCAAGATCGATTCTGTATGTTACTAACGTAAAACAATACAATCTACAATATATTAGCTTTTGCCATTAGCCACATAAATGAGGAGATATATAACATAATGGTAAACACAAATTCTTGTTTGTTTAGAATTTGCCTCATTGAAACATCGCCAAGTAATTTATTGGTTATTTGTTATAATATTGCAATGTCACATTTGTACTAAAATAGTTTAATTGTATTCAAAGATTAATTCTACAGATTTAAATTGTTACAAATTTTTTTTTCACCACTGTAGAAGATGCTAATTTTTGTTAAGTTTTTGTGGCATAATGTCAACCACATATTCATTATCCTAGAACCAAACTGTAATAACTATTAATTTCTTTTGTTCCATTAATCCTCATAATTTGCCTCTTCTATGCCATGAAATATATATTATACAAGATTCTATTTTAAATACTTTCCAAGAAATTGAATTTTTAATAGTTTTAAATCAATTTTGATTCTAGAATCAAACAATAATTAAGTCGTTTAATACTTTTAAGCTTTCAGTAGTTTTTTATGATTTGATTTATGACGAGAATTATATGAGAATAAGCAATGATTGTATTATGTGTAACGATACTTAAAATGGTTCTACTGAGAAATTTGGGATGTAGCACATAGTACAGTTCAATTTTAGGCCACTTTATGTAAAAGGTATAAAGCATTATATAAGATATTTTATTCTATTGGTTTGAATATTATTCTGATTTAATTATATACATATTATCCGCGTGGAGTGAAAAGTCACTAGCTTATATTTCAAATCAAAGTTTTGGATTTATGTGGTATTATAATTATGATTATTAGCTAAGGTACCGGACTAAATTTTTATTTAAATTTATATATATTAACTTTACATATACTGTCTTTCTTATTTATCGTTGTAGTATTTTAAATAGTTACAATCGGATTCGCTGTACAATAAGCATATAATGGTACTTAATAATAAATTAATCGATTCTAGAAAATACTTAAAAATAAATTAAGCATATTGACTGAGAGGTACCAACTAAGATTACGATTTTGGTTGGTACAGTATTTTTTTTGTTTAAAATCATTTTAAGCAAGACATTTTATCATGCATAATTCTTTTTGATAGTAAACATTACTTTAAAATATAATACTCTTTATTTATTGGGCACGATATGAAAAAAAAATCTAGACATACGGACGCAAAACAATGTCGTTAGCATTCATCACTGCTATCACAAACAGCGATATTTCATTGCTTATCATTTAAATGGTTAAAGAAGAAAATATTGGTTTATATCAAAGTATTTTATACCAATTCACCAACTTTAAATGGTTCGATTTTTTGAAAGTTCATAATGACATTGTTACAACAAATGCTTCATATCCGTGTCACCTACCCGATAACGTAGATCAAACACCGGTTGCAGTGACATCCGGTGCAATGCAACCGGGAATGTCAATATTTGCATGCAAACAAGGGAGCAGCTATAACGTCAACAGGCACGGATAGACGCGCACGTAGTATTATTTGTGGTCATCGTGCTTCTGGTGGAACGGAAGAAAAAATAACTTTAAATTATATCAATTAATCAAGAAGACTACATACTATATACTATTTATAATAACTTGTATTATGCCCATCTCGAGATAGAGCATATGGATCTCAACGGTGTAAAAAATAATGATCGTTCCAGAAAAGGGTATCGATATTTTTTGCTTGGGTGAAATTGAGTTTATTGTTTGTGACAGTTGCATCACAACTGAATTTTTGAGGCATCTTTGCTTATTGTAGTTTAAAAGTTTGAATTCGTTTAAAGTATTAGACCGTTGTTCGAGCACTCTCGAAAAATCAAGATGAGCTTATGTTTTTGAAGCAAATTGCTAATTGTAATAATTTGCGCTTATAGAAAGGAAAGATTAATGATGTCACTTGCCTGTTTATCCGGTTTTATTGAATTTAATATTCTATCTTTCACAGCGAGGGTTCCTAAACTATGTTCCGCAAAGCTTGACTAGGTGTTTCGCGACAATTTGAAAAGCTTTTATACACTGTAACAAATTTAAAGATCTTCTCACTAGTAAAAATTACCCAACCTAAAAAAATAAGCTAAGTGTTCCGTTAAAATTTCCAGGTTTGCAAAGTGTTCCATTGCAGAAGAATTTGTGAAAACCCTGTTTTACAGTATTTATTAGATATTTAACTTGAATTAGACCTAGATATTGACTGTGGAAAGAAAAAAGGAAGTAATCCACACAGACCAAAGTTTACAGGAGGGATAAAAAACGTCTACTTAATAATTTTTAGTTAAAATACGAAATAGACACGACCTTGAAGTGCATAAAATCTATTGTTTTATATACCCAGTCTGATAATAATATAATAAGTTATTTAAAGAAAAACTAATCACATTGATTTGGTTGAAGTTATTTTTCCTGGTCGAAAATTTGACAGCCATCGTTTTTTAAACTTAAAAGTTAAATTGTGATATGAATTCGGTATTGGAAGCTTGTACTCTTTGAGTGTAACGTGTATTAAGTTGTATATATTGTGACTATAAAAAAAATGGTTTCTTCTGTTCTGACGATTACATCCTTTTTCATTTCGTCGATGTACAATAGTTAAGTAAATTCAGTATAAAATGTCATGGTATTTTTATGTGATCAATTTTATGTATACGTAGTTTGATTGTGCGCATTTTTCTATGTGAGCATTTGTTATATATGCAAATATCTTTTGCGTGGTCTTCTTGTTCGTAGTTATCATGGAACCAATTTGTATATTTAATTCTGCTATTTCGTATATTTCAATAAACTATCATTTAAAGAAATTGAAATTACCTTAGGTATTAATACTTTATTACTAAATGAAAATAACAATACCCATACACTTACAGTCTACCTGCTGTTCTTGGGTCTGTCAATCCAAGACTGATGATATGGATTGAGCCAGGCGACACATGAGAACGACATGTGACATGTGCCTATCGATCAGACTGATAGTACACAACTGTTGACACAGACTAATGTGTGGCCTGCTTCAATCCTAAACATCGTCTTAAATTGACAATTTCTGGGCTGTAGATGTATGGATACCATAAAATCAGATGAAGAGTATTATTTTAATATCTTCTAGAATAGGACCTGACTCTCACTCTTACGATAGGGAATTTTTCTTTCGTAAATTGTGTCTTTTTTTAATATTTTATATTCAATTTGATTTTCTGTTTTATACATTTAATACATACTCTTTTCTAACGTTAAAAATGCTTTGAAATTCCATTTGTAATTTTCTCAAGATGTTAAATAAACAAATGAAATAATTATACGCATATACCAGTTTCTCAGACTAATAAATCCGAAATGATAAAATAATTTATTTCGCTTTGAAGTAACACAATATTATCAAATACGAAAACACAGTTTATTACTTATTAATTGTTATACAACCACAAGTTGGGACGTTGGAACATATTCGACCAAAGATGGATTGTTCTCTCTGTGAAACAATCCGCTTCTATTCGTTTCATATTCCTGGTAGAGTAAATTTAATGCTTTATCTTGTTCTGTTGTAAGCTGAAAGCTTTGCAATAAAGCAGTGGCGTACTTAAGCTATAACTTAATTATAAAAAAAATCATTTTCCGAACAAGGAAATTCAATCTTATTTTAATGGTCAGTTAGTTATTAAATAATAATATAGTTAGTATTAAAGTCAGTAAAATTCCGTGTGGTTACATAAATCAAATGCTTTTTTGACAATGTCAAAAGTATTTAATTATAAATAAAAATAATCACAAAATAGTACATTATATGCTTAACGCCTATAACTTAAGAAATATTTATTGATTTTAATAATCAACTGCTTTCCAAAAACGTGCGTGATATGATGTGTCATGTTGTAAAAAACACCGTCCGAAATTCAGTTGATGATACATAATTTCGAAGATAAAATATTATTTTTACTAAGGGCTGTATCGGGCTATGAAGCAGAGACGAGGTTGTATGAGGCGGTGTCATGTAAGGGGCGGCAAAAGTAGCGAAATTAATTTAAATGTTCCAAACGCACGAACCGTTTGGGGGCCCAAAATATTATTGTGATGCGGCGAAACTATTTGAGGAGACAACCAGGTTCGAAAGTAGAAATCTTGAGCGAAATATTTTGGACGAATGTCCGAAAGTAGAAATTTTGAGATAGGGTGGGAGAGATCTAAACAAAGAAACGAGAAATCAAAATTTTTGGGCCGAAAAGAAAAATATCTTTTGGAGTTTGGATCATACTGAGAAAATTTACCACACGGTCCTGCCTTTACCGTTGGTCATAAGTCCAGAGTACTTTTTACAACTCAGTGCTTCATATATATATCCATGTTTATCGGATGTAAATGAAAAATAGAAAAACAATAAGTTTGTTTTTTCTAATTTTAACTTTTATTGTATATTTAAAAAAATGTATAATATTTATGAGAAACGTTCTACCAATAAAGTATTTTTCTCTTCTTCGGGTCTCATTTCCAGTTTTATTTCTATAGATTATTAAAGAGCTTATCCTTAATGTATTATAAATATTGTAGCAATACTATTTGCATACAACATATACATTTTTTTTTACGAACGTCAATGCGTTTAGACAACGACCAAATTTGAACCCACAGATTTAATGTAGGAACATTGAGCAATTTATATAATAAATTATTTTGATTTACAGTGTGCATTAAATGTTGAGAATGTGTAAATTTAATAACATAGATTTATTATTTTATTCCCAGTAAGAACATTGAATTCTACAAAACAATATCTCGAGCGATGTTCCTATGATATTTTGTTGAAGTTAATTATAGTTTCTGGTCATAAAATAATGTGCAATATAGAATTATGAGTATATATATAAATTACGTAACGTATTTTTAATTAGAATCTAGTTTTTGAAATACTGGTAATACCAATACAAAAAACAATTAAAATTGTTTAGTTAAAAAACTTAAAGAACTCAACACTATTTGGGTTTTGTTAACTTTCACATAGATTGTTAAAATTGTTATTTATAAACCGAGTTACGGCTTTTAGTATCTTCAATATAACAAATAGTCGACGATAATGTGAAGGTAAGTGCGAAGCTAGTGTTGTAAGTAATGAAACATAAAAAATATGTCAAATATATTATTTAACAAAGTTTTTTTTCCTTAAGTTTTTTATTATAAAATTTTTTTCTTCATCTTTTATCCATACTGGCCAGCTTGCGTTTCGTATTTTTGTGCGATTAGTGGTCATCATTTTTTTCACGTTATACATATAATTAGTAACTATTTAACCAAAAACGTTGACTAAAAGCTTTCGAAATATGAAGAAAGATGTAAATTAAAGCCTGAAGTACCTACTATTGTTTGTTTAATGTATACAAGTGAATGATCATATTTACTTCATAATAAAGGCTATATTAACAGAGTTTTTACGAGAAGTCATAGATTTAATTGATTTACCGTCGCATAATATAAATCTTGTCGTCATCTCCGCTTAATTGCCGTTCACACGCGTTAACAATACAATACACTGTTTCAAACATTATGACAACTCAGTGTTAATAAATTACTTCTTGCCAAAATTAAAATAAAAAGGCCTTTACACTACACAATTTCAAAGCACCCTTGCCCTTACTAAGTGCGGTGTAGTAAGCATTAGGCACTTAAATCACATACAAGAGACCACGCCCACTCTGCAGTAAGAGCACTTAATATTGTGTAGTGTAATAGGCCTTAAATCACTTAAAGTTACTTACAAAAAAGGAATGCATAATTTGACTGTTAAAACCAGACCAGATGTATTCAAAAATTATTACAATAACATTTGAAATTATTCTTATTTATGGGCAATATGGATTAACCAGGCCTGACTTATAAGTATAATATATTTAACCCTAGAATGCTGTATTTTAATGGAATAAAAAAGGATGTGAGAGAGTAATTAGTGTCAACAATCTTCAGAATAAAATGTTAAGTAATGAATTTTTTTCACTTTAAAAAAAAATTATATATAGCATATACTAATACGTTGTATATGCTAAATTAAACTCATTTTTACTTCATCTCTTATATTACGCATTAATCTATTTTGTGAACATGTTTTCTCCAAAGCGTATAATTATTTATGAATTATCATTTTTAAAAACTAGAGTTGGTTGTCAGTAGGTTTTTTGGCTTGAAATTTAGTTATCAATAAATAATTTCAAAAAAGTCCAGTAGCTTTAAAGCTGATATCTATAATCTCTGGATAATTTCACGAAATCTATATTGTTCATATTGTCCGATCTATTATAAATCCATTCTCCGCATTTGTATAATATATCGTTGTTAATATTGCCGGGGCACATAACTGGATTTGTTGGTTAAAGTCATTTTGTAAAGTATGATATTATGTTTTGTAATTCCTCGTATCACGGGAAAATTTTCGTATTAACACATATATGATAATAAAACATGTACAAATTTTATGTAAGTACAAACATGTGACCATGTTAGAAGATTTTGCAAAAAAAAATAAAAATATTTTACAAAGTGACTTAAGCCAAAAAAGCAAGTTACGTGCTCCTGTTACATCAGCGACGATGTACGTTTTAAAAAAAAATACAAGAATTTAGCGTTAAATATAAACGTAAATATTATAATACTTAAAATAATACGTAAAATTAAAATGACACATTAGATTGAGCTAAATAATAATAAGCAATGCATAAAGTAAAAAATATGTTTGCCCCCAAAGGTAATATCATTTTATCTAAACAAGAATGGGATGGTAGACAAGCCGTTTTGGTCAAATACAAAAGCAGGTATAATTGTTTTCTGTATATTTTGAAAAGTTGTTCATTTTAGATATTTTAAATAGTAAATGCTAATGAATATTTTTTTTCACTAGGTTTTATGTACTAAATCATCACAGTTAGTATATTTGTTCTGTAATTGCTAAAAGATATTACTGACGACTTTAAGCCAGGAATTATTAAAGAGAAAATAATTGAAAATTTAAGGCAAACAAGTTTAAAAAAAAGTGTTAGTTTATCGTGAGCTTAAAGCCTAGAGCTTTGCAAAAAGTTTAATGAACATTTCCCCCCCTTCGAAAAGAGAATCGAAAAACTTGAGCATTTTTAAATTCCGCCAGAGAACGCGGGAAGCGCCCCTCTTTCCAAGATGGCGTCTGGCTGACTTCCGTTTATCATTTCCCGCCAAAGTCTCCCCTAGGCGCGAACGCGAAAATTAATGTTTCCTACCGGAAGTGTGTTTTTTCTCCCTCCGCCGCGCCCGTCGCCCCTCGTCTAGACCCGACTCTGAAATACTTGTAGCAAATTGAAAACTGTCAAACGCATTTTTTGTGTTGTCATTGAATGCAAATTGTAAAAGATTTAGGAAGCTAAATCAAGTTAACTTCACTCGTACCTGAGGTGATGAAGCTTACAATTTTTTTATTATTTAATTTTCAGCATGAAAAGGGAAAATGCGAGACATGAAAATTAAATTCATCGAAAAAAAAGTTCATCGAATGAATTTCAAAACTGAGGAATTAAAAATTAAATAAAAAAAGATTTAAAATGGAATCAGATAAGTCAATGCAATATTACGGTCACATGCATCATGATACTGTGAATGTAAACTGATATCTGACAAATTAAGGAAAACTAATAGTCGTGCTTTGGATATATTTATAATATGACATTATATACATATTCTAGTAAAACTAAATGGTTTGTAAGATATGAAAAAATTAAATCTCCAGCTAAAAACTAATTTTATCAATACGTTAACTAATTAAAAACATTAATGACCGCGATATAAATAAATAAATATAATATTATCAATTTTACTAGTCAAAACTTTATTATTAAAAACACATATATTTAAAAATAGTACGAACAATGATCGATTAACTTGTGTTCTCGTTTTATATAATTTATTGCAGTGAACCTTACATAGAAAGTCCATTACATTGTGACATTATTGCACTCAAAGAAGTATTATTTATATTATTTTTACTATGTTTGCTCTGAAAGTTGAGCTTTTATTATATATTTACAAAGTGAAAAGATGTCTGTTCTTGTATCGCCGCAATGTCTTGGCAAATAGTTTTTTATGATAATTAGTTGCCAGGCAATTACTTATCCCAAAGAGCATCTAGTCCTGCATATGTTTTTAATCCAGCGGATCTAGAGATCAAACCCTCATTTCTAGTTTATAAAGCGCGTATGCTAGCCGTTTGGTTACTGTTAAGACATTTAAATCGTACAATTTATTTTTGACTTTTCAATTTTCCATTTAGGACCATATTAACTGTCCATATTTTGACATCCACATGCTCTGTAAGTACGTAAACAATGCGCAAACATCTTGTTAATTTCAAAATATCAAAATAAACTATTCGTAGTTAATAATTTGTAAAATTTCACTTGTATAAATAGATAAAAAATAGTATCCTTTCTGCAACGTCACTGTATCAATGATTCAAATTCATGAAAACTCAAAAATCGAAGGAATCATAATGGAATGGTTTTTATAGATAAACTTTCTAAAGCTCACCTACATAAAGGCTCGCATACATATAGTTCATAAAATAAATACGTGCCGTTTTCACACCTTTGTTTTACTCTCTAGCTGCTTTGCTAGTTAAAACTTTCGATGCAAGTTTTGTCATTTTTTGTTATTTGTTTTGTAACATCCATTATTCAGTTCATTCAGACCTGTTTTGGGCACGCACGAATTTCAGAAAAAAACCTTCAGGATGGAAGTAGAGTAAACTTTTATTAAGTACTTATTCTTGTTTTTCCTTTTGTAAAAAAAGGTGAATCCACTGCCAATGTGACAAAATAATGTATTTTATTTGTCATGATACAGATATAATTTATGCAACAATGATATCCGATTTTTATTTGATTTCCGTTTTGCTGATTCATTTTTACTTACATTTTTTTCAAATTGTTCAATCTTTTTATAATCAAACTATCTTAAATAGATGCTAATTTGATTAATAAGTCACTTAATAACTTACTAAGTATTTTTTTATTGTCAATTAGTCATACAAAAACTACAAAATAATAGTTTAAACTTCTATATATTTATTTATAATCTTTAATTATTGAGTCATCCTGGTTGCCGATTGATAACTGTGCGTGCTTAAGTACCAGATATAGTTTATTTAATGTCTATAAATGTTTATACAATGCTACATTTTTTTTATTTGACTAAGTAATACGTGACTGGATAGCATAATGGTATGAATAATATATTGGAATAAACAATAAGATCGCCAAAATACATATACATTTATCAAGTAGACATTATTATACTATGAATATTCATATCTTTCTTTTTGAAATGGATCTGGTAGAATAATATTAATAAACAGCAGTGAAAATTATATTATAAATGTTTTTGTGAGAGTGGACTTGATGAAACATGGTTAATTTAGATAAGCAATAGTTTAATCTACTGTTATGTATATTTTTTTATTCACTCCACTCAAGAGTGAAGTATATGAATTTACATAGTGTGAAGACGTTTGCCTCATAAATGGTATATTTATTTATACATGTCTCTACAATGTAATGATATGTCTTGACAGATTGTTTTTAATACAATTTAGTTGTCAGATTATAGATAGGATTTTAAAATTCCAGTAAATGTAAGAATCGAGTCCACATTTCCCTAACGTTAGACGCACAAGCCGAGTCTTAATATTTTTTATGTCTGTATAATTCATTTTTGGAGTAGAAATCTCTCTACTGTCGATTGGAATGAATATGAAAAATATTATAACCTGATTGTATTGGAGTATGAAAATATTAAAAAAATATGTTAAGTTTTTGCTGTAAAAACTGTATATTTCAATGATTAATTTTCAAATGATAAAATCATAAATTTTCTATCACTCTAGGACTGTATTAAAACAAATAATCTAGCAAATTGTTAGCTTTTACGTTTTGTGGAAAAAAGCTTCTCGTAAAGCTGAGGGGAGTTCAAATACGGGGTTAAAGTTTCAACGCTGGGATTATATTCGTAAAGGAAAACTAAAATATAAATCCTTTCTAATCGCAAGCGATGTGACAAATTGGTCTCACCGACAATAAGATGAAATCGCCAAAAAAGTAATTAATCAAAAAGGACGAGAGAAAAAAATAAAATGAAAAAAAAACAAACAACAAATGGCCGAAACAAAAGATGGCGGAGAGGAGTTCGCGCGGATTAGGGATAACGTTAAAGGAGAAAGAAGTTTACCTTATTACCGACGGGATTATCTCACGTCGCTGTCCCATTCTTTTCTGTCTTCTGTTTCAAATGGACCAACTACTATAAGTACAGGCTGGCGAAAGCTCTTTCAAAGTCAATTTAGAAAGCTTGTCATCCTTAATATTACTAGACATTAAAAAGGCGAATAAAAAACTAAGCCACTTGAGAACTACGTTTAAATACCTTTACATAATTCCATTTTTATATTTTATATATTTCCTTCAGTCTCAAATTGATAATATGTTTAACTTTCGTTTGCATATTTCAGTAACAGTAATTATCACACGTTTTTTTACCATGTCCACTCTCAAAGTGGTTTATGTAGATCTGCAAAATGTGATAATGTTCACTGCAAAATTAAAATCATGAACCATTGCAATGTAAAAATATGTTTTGATTTTTCACGAGAATTAATTATCAGCTCATTATTGAAAACATTACTAATCCAAGCCTGCGTATTTAGATTTTTTAAAAGCCAGTAACTGCGGAAATTAAACCCACAATCTCCGACTTTAAGGGAAACATGTAAGTTTCTATAAAAAAACTTGTTCGTATTTTTTACGCAGTGTCAATTGTAATTTTGTAAATGAGATGAATTAAAATTGTATTACCTGTAGTTGGAGGATTTCCACAATATTTCTTATCGCCTTAAAGAAAGTTTTTACTGTATAATGGTATACTAAATTAAAGAAGAGTTATTTGTATTTAAAAAATGCCTTATGAATCCAGCAATCCTTTTTCAACACTTGTATGTGCCGTGATAAATGAGGCTTTACATAATTTTTTTCATTGTAATAGAGTGAAACTTTTAAAAAGTTACCACGTTGTAGGATGGTTTGTGTCTATATCCTATCCGAATTTAAAAATATTATAAGCGTCACACAATACCAAAGTTTATTCAAAACAACAAAATGTATCGTTATGGCAACCAGATAAGATAACTGGTAAAACAGAGATCTGCACTGTACCATATCAATTATTAAATTAAAAATCTATGATAACATATAAAGAATCCTGTACAAATTCCCCTTATAATTATTTTAATATAGCTATAAAATAATTGAAATAGTTACTTGACAAAATATAAGTCATAATGTTTCATTTTTCAGAACACACTGTGCACAGTGTTTCAGGTCTGTCTTAAGGCTTTTTTTCTTCACACAACCGACTGTGAAAAAGTCTCTGATTAGCTTCCGTTACTCTTCCTTGTGTAAAAGAAAGCCTGAAATACTATCTCGCTATTTTCTTTAAGCTTTTTTAACATTTTTGAATAAGAGTCTATATTTGACTTGCATTTAACAATAATAAATTGATGCACTGACAATACTTAGGACAAACAGCATTTTCATAAGTTGCATTATCAAATAAAAAAAATATTTAAATACATATATATATAAAACGTGTGGCAATACCCAACTATATATTTCCCTTTAAAATTCAAACTATTATTTATAAACCTATTGATATAAAAAAAAATCCATATTCTTTGATTTTTTACCTTTAAAGTATGTTACATTATTAGCTACAGAAAATACCTATATTTGATTTCAGATTAATGGTTAAATAATTATAATTTTTATTTGTGGTTATGCAGCTTAATTTATGTATCCGTTATTAAATTATTGTTGAGATCACAGTTGCAGATGTTATCCTTTATATATGAATATCACCACGGCTATGATAATAAACTTTATTTCATCTCTATCCACATAATCATCAATAGAGATGAAACAAAGTTTTATTGAATTAATTCAACTTCTATAGATAATTAGATCGATTTTTTATTTTTAGATTATGACTGTTTATTGTAAAAAAAACTGTATTATTTACGTACGAAAATATTAATCTTCATCTATTTACTAGCAAAATGTTTATGCCCAACATTGAATTATACGTAGTACGAAAAAGGTATGTTTAATGTACCTGCAATGAAATAACTACAATAGATAAATACGATAAACGTCTATTAATTAGTCTTATTGTTTAAACAAGTATTTGACTGACGCCAATTAACATTAAACAGATTTTGATGCGTAAATAAAATAGACGACTGTTTATTTAACATCACTTACAGTTGTTTAATAGATACGAGACCATTGTTGTAATCGTATTTGAAAAGGTGATAACATGTGCGTGCATAAATCTATTTATTTGCAACACATATATTTGCAAAGCATATTAAAGTGGATGAATAGCAGAGCTTGATAAATAAAATCAACTATAATTTATTATGTTATAATATATCCATTCGGTTGACAATAATATTGCGTTGATGTAAAAGTAAGACAATGAACAAAGAAATTTATTTTGAGTTATCAATGTCACTTGAGGCAAAACAAATATGGCGAAACCAATTTAATAGCTAGGTTTTCAGTAACCTAAGAATCAAATTTATTTAATTTATGATGATATTAACATATTATTAATTGAAGAGTGAGACAGAACACTATTGAAATTTCCAATAAAATTTATTTTCAAATTAAAAATACGAATGAAGAAACCTAGTACCTTTCTTAAATTGTGTGTTTTTTTTTTGTGTGCGTGCTAATCGATTGGTTATCAGCGAGACATTTTTAATTTAATTTTTATAACAAGTTAAATTAGTGTCTGTGATATTTTTGGAGACATAATAAAACGAAATATTCTAATTTGAAACTGTCGAAAAAAAGCAATTCACTCCTAAGTATCATATTAATGTATTTATATTAACTAAAATAACTTTTCACAAAGTTTTACTGGATATAGCTATTATAAGTTTTTGTAATTATTTATCTTTTTGTCAAGCGAAAAAATGCAGCAAATAGTATGGTGGAATTAAGTTACATCGACTTGTTGTTGAAAAATAAATATCGTAGAACTCGAATGCAACACAAAGCTCGTCTTTCTCAAGTTTTAAATGAGCTTTATTTGTTTGTTTCTAGTGCTTTATTTTCAATTTTACAGACAACTCCAAGTACGCAGGGTGATTAGTAATATTGAAAGTCTTTCTATATCTATTTTTGTCTAGTAATATTTCACATTTCTAGAACCATTTTATAATAAACAGACAAAATAAAAATATTTGAAATGAACTGTTTATTGTAAAAATAAAAGTTCTATTCTATATTATATAGACAAGAACATTCTGCAATCTGTAGATGCCGTATTCAACGGAAAAATTGCAGTAAGTAATCATAAATTTAGTAAAAAGAGCTGTATTGTTATGATGGCCAAGAGATTAGCATGGATACCTTTGAACCAGAGATTATAGGTTCGATCCCCACAGCTGTTAGATTATTAAAAAATCTAAAGATACAGGTCGTCTTAACAATGCTAATGTATAATACGTATGCTTCAATGTCGTTGTGGACACAATATACACTATTTTATATAACTACATTGCATCCACGCTCGTAATACATTAAAGTGTTTTGCTGTTCGTTTATCATATAAAAATATACGATGGTATAAAAAATATCTCGACGCCTCTTTCGAAATCATTTTGGTGGGTCCATGATCCCTTTTCTGATAAATATTATTGATATTGATCTTTGATGTAGATAGATTTTAGTTATGTTTAAAGTATATGACTTTGAATAATATATTTAGGTTCTTCAATCACAATTGTTAGTTTTTACTAGGGCTATGGAGTCAGAGTCCGAGTCAATTGAGTCGTCACATTTTAGGTGACTGCGAATCCTTTTTTTTTAATTTTATTTAATGAATAACATTACAGTAAGTGTCAAATGTCAACGAATTGTATGATTCAGATTTCTGGGACTACGTTATGTTGGAATTTTTTTCGGAAGTGTTATTTATATCTCGCTTGCGTGTCTGATGCTTGTTTTTTCTTGTTATGTCTGCAGTCATCGTTTGACGGTTGCGTGTAAATGTTCTATCGTAAAATAAATTAGTAATGCACAGAAAATTATAAAATAAGATAAAAATTAGGGTTGGTAAATTATGAAATAACTCCACAGCTATGACTTTTTACGGTCGAATAAACGTGATACATTTTATTTTTTATAGGAATAAAATATTTCTATATATAGTGAATTTAATGGTGATTTTTTTTTCATATGGACAATATTTTAAAACATCTAGTTTTAAAAACTTGAAAAAAATTAGATATTTTATATAATTTATAGCTATGGTGGCTTAAAATATTGATAACAGATTTATTATGTTAGAAATTCGAATAGTTTTGAATTTAAAATCAATAAAAATTGATCAAGCATTTACCCTCCGGTAAATATATATATATATTTTAAATCTACAATAATTTTCTACTGCTTATTCAATAAACTATATGTAAAAAGCTTAAGAAACTTTTATGGTTTTTGTTTACCAACTATATTGATGAGCGAAACCTATCAAAAGCTACTCATTTACGTCGTAAAACTTACAGTGCCTGTATATTTTATGGTTTCTTTATTATTAATGGGAAATTATTTTGAATACACAATGCGCATCAATTTTTTATTCTTTCTCTAGACTTTTTTTTTTGTATTTCAAATCAGAAAAAGCACGTAGACTGTGGATTCACCTATTTCTGTCTTCTTTCTTCTTTTTCCATATCCACTCTCTAAATGAAGCATATGTAAATCATGTACCGCCTCCAAGAATTCCTGTCGCCCAGCATTATTGGGTTCTCCCATGTCATACCTGCATCTCGTAACTCCGCCGAATACATTCTATAGATAGTGTTTAGTGGCCTTCTGGGACGCCGACAACCAGTCGGCTTAAAGAATAAGTAGATTATGTACAAATTCTTTCGAGGCATCTGCAGTATGTGGCCAAGCCAGTTCCAGCATCGCAGCTTTACTTTGTCAGTGATGAGTGGTCCGTTCTAGTATCTAGCTCTATAACGATTTTAAAAAATCAATAATCTAGGATTAAATATTCAATGGTTTTTGTAATTGTTTGATAATTTATTTTGAGAAAATCAATCCATCAAAGCCTTTTTATATTGATTTGAAGATTTAAAGATCATTTAAAAAACTATATAAAACTTTTTAAAACATTAGAATTACCAACATTAAGAAATAATTATAAAAAAAAGGTAAAGTATTTTAAAATTAAGTATTTTTTTTATTTAGGACTAAGCCACTGACTATTTGTATATACACGCATAGGTGTAATGAGACACGATACAATATCGATAATTTTCATTCAACAATATGATATATTTTTTGTTATTAATAAGAGACATAACATATTAGATGGTATTAATAATAATATAAAAAAATAAGTTTTACATTTTTGGTTGAAATTTTATATATAAAGCTAGAAAAGATCGAGACTATTTAAATCTCGTAAAATTCTAGACGAGCTTTAAGCTCTCTAACATATATAAAAGTTATTTAATTTATTTAACATTTTATTACAGCATAAGATTATCTTGTTTTAAACTTTCATCACAATATTAATATTTTAAACTAGCTGTTTAAATAACATACCAAAAGTAACTGCAAAATAACTGCTAATTGGGTCTTCAGACAGTTTAATACATTTTAATGATTCAGTTCAGCTTGAACAGTACAGTCACGTACTTAATAAAATTAAATTCAAATGTGAAATTTACTTCTGTGAATATTTTGGCCGAGTATTGAAATATAAGTAACTTGATAGATCTGTAAAATTTGTGGAAAATAATTTCTAATTATTTTGTGGAAGTAATAATCTAACTATATTTATGCTATTAGACTTGTTTTTTAATATTTTAAGTATCTAATAAATAGTTTTGGATTCAAAATTTTGTGTAAGAAATCTTGCTTTTAAAATATCTTTTGTAAATCATTATTATATTGTTAAAGCCGTAGACTTGGAAATATATTGTTACTAGAAATGGACGTTTCGTAAGTTTTGCAAGTCATTACTTGGTGAAATTTAAAGCCTTGGAATTTACCATGTAGATAAAGTTGGAAATAATACTGTAGCGGTTGGTTAAGGTCTTTTTTATTTAGGTTTGACAGTAAACGAGTTTAGATAAAATACGAATCTTGCAAACTAATGAACACCAACTACTTTTTGAAAAGCTTATTCTGGGAGAAACGTGCCACTCTAAAGATATCTTCATTACGCTGTAGTATACGTATATGTCGTTAAATACAAAGTAAATTCTTGTTATCGCCTAAAAATCACGCTTTTAATAAAATTTGTTTTGTAATAGGGTAGAAGTGATGTCTTTTGGTATACCTTGCAATTGTTCACGTATAGATAAATGGAATCAAGAATTGGGATTGCAAGATTGTGAAGACGTTAAAGATGAAGAGTATTTTAGATGTTCTGAAACATTAAAAAAATGAGAATATCAAAAAGATGCAACAGATATTATAGACAATCACCAAATCACTATCGTTTAACCTAACCATTTCTTTTATTAATTTGAACATGTGTTTTTGAGTGTGTTGCAATAAAATTGGCATAGTTTGGCTGAAAATTGTCGACTGGAGTTCCTGAATGAAGTCAAGATTATCCAAGTACTGCTCATATTGATAACAACTAATGGAAAAACATATATGGTACGTTAAAACTAAAGCCCAATTGTCCCAGCGAAGGTTTCATAAAAATCCAAAAGCAAAAAAGCTTGTCAAGCTCGAACGAAAGCTGTGTTTATTGGCATAATTTTTCACTATATCAACGACCGACTAACTGATACTTGTGTTTTCGTATTATCTCTTTTTATGCAGGTCTTAACTTGACACTACTTCTACGTATTAGTTGACATCAGCCATATACATATAACCCAGCCATCTAAATCGATCCAGTTCGATGTACCATAAGATGTGATTAATGTGACTTGCTACTCACACAACAATAATGTATTCATCGAGCGTCCGTCCGTCAATTTTAGAGGTTAATGTCTAAAAAAGAAACAATATTAATACGCAATACGGACAGGCTATAAGTCTTAATTTAATTTAATTCTGCTGGCCCCTCCCAATCTTCTGCTTGTCTGTTTATTAAAATATGATTGATGCTCCTTTGCTGCGTACCACGTCTTTTGTTTACCTGAAACATATATTTTTTTCTTGTAATAAAAAGACGATGGTGTAATAATTTCATTATTTATTTAATTTAACATTGAATTTTCACTGAAATTAATGATCTTTACTGAAAATTTTGTAATTAAAAAAGTTTAATATCATTTATTTAAAACTTCTAACTGAAAATAGTATACGGTAAAAAAATCTAGCACCGTCCAGAGTTATTTTACTTTTAATATTTCATGTATTTGTATAGACGATCGATAGTAAAATTTTTGCTTAGAAAGTAGGTTACTGCAGTGTGGGGTCACATTTAGAAATAAAGTACATTATAGAGGTAATTAATGTTAAGATTTATCTCATAAGGTATATCACGAGAATCGGTTGTAAGTCTTAATCCATTGGAAATATAGACCACTATAATGTGAAATCATAATACAAATTAAATATATTAACAGTCACAATGTATTTGATTCCATTACAAGAATTGGTTTTTAATCAAAGGTCATTGATAATCTTGTCTTGAAGCAACAATCTGTGGCACCAAAGCTCACGTCGATTGCTTACATTACAAAATCGTCCACACTATCATAACTCCACTTTTATCTGGAAATAATTTAATAATGCCATCTTGTTGCACTATGCCATATGTTCGGTATCAATTTAATAACTCAAAGTTAATTAATTATATCAAAAACACGTCACAAGAAAACTGAAAACTCCATTACGCTCTGAGACTTACACTGTAAAGATATATTATATGACTCCACTATGTTGTTTCCAGATCTGTTAAAAGTGTGTCTTTTGTATGTTATATTAAAATAAATTGTAAAAATGTTGTATTTTTTAAAAATAGGTCCAAAAAATAATTTTAAACGCTCTCCTGTAAACTTGTCGAAGACTTAGCAAATTTTAACTTTAAGCTATCGACGAGCTTTATCTTTCAAAACCTTACATCAACAAAATATTTTGAAATTACTATTTGGAAACATTTTATTTAGAAATTATCAAAACAACGCTACAAGGTTGTTAAAATTATAATGTATGAGATGAATGTTTACGCCTTGTTTTGGGAATGTGTAAATGTTATTTGTGACAATATTATGTGTTTTTTAATACATTTCACTTGCCGTTTTTTACAGGATATGGCAACATAGCACCACGTACGAAATGGGGAAAAGTGACGACGATCCTGTACGCCATAATAGGGATGCCTTTATTTCTTCTATATCTATCAAACATAGGTCAGTATACTATCTACTCCATAAATGAGGTATATGTTATTTACGATACTTAACAAGAAACTTATTGCTAAATAACCTTACACCATCATTCCATATCATGGCAACATCGTTTACATTTAAAGTTTTGACTATGGTCCAAAATTTTGTCTCCTGTGAAATTTGTTTTATGTGGGTTACGTACTCTTTTCTTTCCACAGTCAATACGTTTTACTTTGAGAGTGACAATTGTAAATAAAAACAACACTGATATGACTAAATTTACCGAATGCGAAACAAAGATATATATCGTTTATTGTGGATAACAGCGATAAATACCATAAACGAATTATATGCGTAGTAGTGTATTTAAAATAATGTATTTTATTGTTACAATAAAATCACATAAAAAAAATAAACTGACGATTTTTTTGCTATCATTCTATATTTATTATATATAATATAT
>JAGVSQ010002703.1:0-23758 GCA_022683975.1 Rhyacophila evoluta | reverse complement strand
ACATTATGTGGTCCACCAAATGATTTTTCTTGAATACCCCTGCGCTACGTTTTACACCAGAATATGTAAGTGTATTAGTGTGTGCGAGTGCTTTGTGCTGCTAACTTCAGATATATTTCCGAAGTCGCGGATGTTTTCCTTCATTTTTACCAAATGTTGATCATGCTGACTGACGAGTTCCAGGCAAATATGCTTATGTTTTGAGTTTTACTGGGGAAAGATATACAATTACTGAGCTGTATCTATGGCCACTCTGGCCATTTTCGATATAAGGTCCTCTCCAGGCCATATCAATTTTATTGAGTATGTAACTATTTCAGGAAATGCAGAAACAGACATCTCATTACTGTGTAGGATATGTGCATCGACACATGAACATCTCATTCCGATATTTACGGAGGAGGGATTAGAAAATAAATTGGTTGACAAGATACATAACCATTTACCTATCAAGGTATTTTTTTACATATATCATAAGTCAGAATTATTTTATCTTAAGTGTTGACAGGTATCTTCTCTGAAAGTTTAGAAGATTTTTTTTTGTATTTTGAAAACCCATGCCAAAAAAAAATTTACACTCACTGGCTAAATCACAATTAGCCGTTTTTATTAACTTAGTCACAGAATTTTTTCAATATTCATGCTTAAGTTGGTACCAAGATAAATGCACTATTTTCATATGACTTACATGCTTTGATGTTTAAACTGCGCATGCACACTACGCGTCATCTTCCAAACATCTTTCCCAATAACACTCATTGAAATTTAATTTATAATTTACAGGTAGATATCAAGGATTCTCTACCCGACCATGTATGCTATCAATGTGCAAGTACTCTGTTAGCGTGGCACGATCTAGTCCAATGTTGCATACAGTCTAACATCAAACTGCTTGAGAGAGTGAATCATATCGATACCAGTAAACCATCCGATGCGGTACGTAACTATTAATATGTTTATTAATACATTTTTATTCATATTGTACATTAATAAAATATGTTAGGGAGAAAAATTCCCGGCCTCTGTAGATTACTATGTTATTCGCCATATAACATGACCACCAGTCTAGCGTCAATTTTACGACAACCCGCCCTTTTTTAAATATTATCGCGTAACCTCTATCATGCCAGCTAAATTTTACAAGGTATTTCGGTTAATATATCGACATTTGAGGTATGGTAGAAAATTAACCAACTTGTCAATAAGTGGTAGGCTATAATTGTATAAAATAAAAGTCGAAATACATTTCCAAAGCCAAATCCTTCTCTAGTTTAAATATATATTCATATATTAATTGAAAGTTTCCGATTGTTTCTTTTTGGAATTTATTAAATTTGGTTTTCTATTGCAGGTACAAGTACAAGAAATAGGCGTAGAAAATGGATCTCAAAATACAAGAGAAAGGTATGTTGAATTTTGTTTCCGTTATGTTTTTACCTAACCTTTCAGCTACCAAGTAGCAGTATTTCCTCCCCTAATTGAAGTTGTGGAGTGAAATATCAAAACTTAAGTTGTTTCATTTATATTTTAGATTTTCATTATTTCTAAAATAGATTTGTAAATTTTCGCTATTTTACCCACTATGAGTTAAAATTGTCTTGGTAATTGAAGGGTTCATGTAACAATTGAAGCATTACATGAATGGACTGTTCTACATAACGTCTTCATTTTAATGTCAGTTTTGATAAAATAATCTCCGAATATACAAATAATTAACAAAAAAAACTTGTTTGTTACTCATGGAATAAAATTATTACCTTGTTTGAAGGTGTGCCTCTACTTGAAGAATTTTAATTCTTACAAAATCATATTTATATAATTTTGATGTTTCTCTACAAATTTTTATAAAATATTATCACTAAAATGTGAAGTATATTTAAAGACTCCATTCATTTTTTGCTTCAGCTACAATTTGTATGTTGTGTTTCATTTTTCATAAAGACTGATTTCATTATTATACAGAATGCTTCCCCCAAATATACAGTTTTGTTGCATAATTAGTATCAAATTATATTATTATATTAGTATCAAGTTCTATTAAACTCATTTTACTTTAAAAGTAGCCGTTTCCTACAGATCTGTTCAGTTTATTGATGACAGAGTATTGGTATTTTGATAACAATTATCATTCATTGATGTGTACTTTATGAAGAAAGTGATGCATTTTACGCTAAATATCTGTATTTGTCTAAACTATGTTGTGTCTACATTTGATGCTCGATTATAAGGAAATTTATTAGACTTGTGTTTTTTTTTTGACCGGACTAATTGTGGGTGGGTTCTTTTGTACTTACATAGTTTTCTTTCTTATTCAAATTCACTCCCTAAGTGGAGCATACGAGTACCACAAGGTGCTTCCAAGTTTCTCTATCGCTAGCAAATATTTTCACATCGTCTTAGGTCAAGTCAATCCGAATAATGCTAATCCATATATCAAAATCCAGTCGGCTTGAAGATGAACTAGGAAAAGTTGAGAGAGTCCTCTGAGACATCCGCAGCACATGTCCAAGTCAGAATCACCATCAGAGTTTTAAACTTCTAGTGATGAGTGGCTGCATGGTCCATTTTCTTATTTACCATTCAAATGAAGTTATATCCCCGTATGCCCAGAATCTAACACATTTTTTCTCATAGCTTAGTATATGGTTGCTCAGAATTTGTTAGGAGTCATGATTCATGACTGTAAAGGAGCACTGTGAGAATACATGTATCTGGTCCCAGACATTCTATAGAGAGTTGGAGATTGCTCCAGTCCCATTTGAATAGCAAGTTCACTTTTGCAATGGGCGATCTTTGGACCAGGTGTAACTTATAGCAGTGGACAAAATGCGAATGACTAATGCATCAACTAGTCCCCTCTGGCGAATGGAAGAAAATTCCTGACAAATCTCATTGAATCAACTATGTGGAACCTTACCGTCCATGCTTTGGGAACGCATCAATATTTACCTTGTGTCCTCAAAATCACTGATTAATACACCAAAAAAGCACCATACTTTTGTAGTAGTAGTTGACTCATTATCCTCAAAGGATTCTGTTAACTAGATGGATTGGAAAAGTAAAAAATATACTATAATATTAGACGTATCAAAAAATAATGAAAACATTTTGTTCCCATACAAAAAAAAAATCTTTAAATATCGATTTAAAAAATATTTTCCATCAATGTAGTGTTGGCCACATTCTTAGCAATACACAATTCCCTATAGTATAGCCCGGTTTAAGCGACATAATCTTTCACTCCGGAGAATTCTCACTGTATGCAAAAAAGGAACTCTTTTATTGTCAGTGTTGGCTAGAGAGTCAAAACAAGTACTTAACCCGAAGAAAGCCATTGTTTTTATTATTCATTTTGGATCATTTTTGGGACTTCTCATATCCAGCTACAATTTGCTACAATATCAGTTTCATACCTACATAAGAGACACACATACAGCACACCACTGATTCAAGTGCTGTCAGCATCAAATTATAGGGAACCTACATTCCCTGTTTCTGAAAAACCAATTTTTGGTTGACATTTATTTTAGTATATCGTCTTCTTAGCTAGTCTTTTAGCGCTATTACTTAATTATCATTAGATTTCTAACATTGATTTAATTCTCATTGCCATTGAATAATACAAAAGTTGTCAGTACAGTATTTTCCATCACTCATTTATTTCTATTGAAGTCCATTTTTATTAGATATGCATTACAGAAAATATCACTTTATTATAGAAATAATGTAGCAAATAGCTTTTCAGTAACAGTTCAATAAAACAGCAATCTATCACGAATATGCAATGATGTGTATTTTGTATAAAAAATTGTAATATTTTTCTAGCAAAAGTAATTTCTTATAGTGGTATATATGCAGGAATGAAAACAGATAACGTCTTGATAAAAGTATTATTGCAAGAATACTGAATAACTGCAAGAAAAGATAATTGAATTTACCACTATTCTCATTCCATGAACAGTCATGCATCTACATAGTACAACGTCTAAACCAGTTAGTACAATACTGAATACCCATTTTTATGTTTCCTGCACTACCACTGATAATTAGCAAAAACTATGTGTTCGGTTAGCTTCCGTTCTCTAGTGAAACATGTTTTTATTCATTTTCTGCAAACAATGTGTTGAGGTTAGAAATTCACTGACACTTTAACAATGCATTGCTTGCTGCCATACTTTTTTAATCTGCTGTTTAAAGCAGGGTTGTTGCACCTCTACGTTTTTGGACCTAAACAAGTATAAGGATTTGAGGAATTGTTGGAAATAATCATTAAACATTAATTGATTATTAGATTTTAAATGTATCATTTCTGTAATACTCTTGGTCATATATTCGAAAATATTTAAAAAAATAAATATTTGAGGATTTAGAAAATAAAACACTTACTCATTCTCTAGGTAGACTGAAGAAGTAATATATTAATTAGCTATACAGGTGAGTTTATTATTAGCTTCATTTCTTAAACTTTGAGGCATGTCAGTTTTTATCAAAAATTCAATAACATGAGGACAATCTCATAAGAAAATACTATTCACATTACAGTTTTCTGCTAGAATAATTTGTCTTCTGTAGTTGGGTAGTGAATTAATGTTTCTATGAAATATGATGTTAGTCAAAACTATTAGTTTATTCTCTTAATTTGCATTAACAACGGTTAAATGATCATTGGAATGGTTGTAAATATACATTACTCTTAAATTCTTTTGATAATCTTATATTTTAATCTTGCCAGTTCACTGCGTCATTTGGGTTCATAAATCTTAAATCGTTGGCTATCGGTGGTCGCTTTCATTTGTATCCAATCAAAGTGAATTTGTAGTTTTATTGCTAAAGAAAAGTACATTCAAAGCGATGTGGTAGAACATAAGGCGGAGGCTTTCAATTATGTTGAGAAGAGGATGGCAACAGTCGCGGAAGCGGAGGGCCGCAGGGTAATGGTGCGCATCTGTTGCAGGTGGCAGTGCCCCCGACTCTCCTCCCGTCCGCGGCTAAAACGGCAGCGCAGTCTTTCCCCCATATCACGGACTCCATCTCCGTTTGATTCACCACAGGACTGTGAATCACCAGTTCGACTCACTTCTGCAGATGATTTCGAAGATAATCCATCGAAGGACCTTCCCCAAAAAGATCAGATACAGAGCGAAGACATTCCCTGCGCACGAGAACAAAACAACTGTGGTATACCTGAAAACTTTTTCAAAGAATTATACGGAGTGCTGCTTAATTTTAAAGCGCATTATGAGACATATCATATTGGTGACGAGAGTGGTAATTCTGAAAAACCCAATGATGAGACCGAAAAGAATTGTGATACAAGAGACAACAGTGATGATGCACTTTCTGATGGAACGGTTCCTGCAAAGCGTAAGGTGGCTCCAGTACGTCGACGGCCTAGCCCATATAACGAGGAGGCTACCGCGGCCCTCCGCAAAGCTGAACGAACGACTGACGGGCAACATTTTTACCAGTGCCCAGATTGTAGAAAAATCTTCCGCACCGCAAATACTTTTGTTCAGCATTGGCGAATCCATTCGGGTGAGAGACCTTGTGTGTGCCATCTGTGCGGTAAACAATTCCGCATCGAAGGGGGCCTCCACCGTCATTTACAAGAAACACATCTTCGTCTCAAGACACACTCGTGTGATACATGCGGCGCAAAGTTTGTCAATGCACAGAATCTATTACAGCACGTTCGAATCCACACGGGTGAGCGACCGTATGTCTGTTCCAAATGCGGCAAGCGTTTCAAGCAGAGTGGGTCTCTCTATATTCACAACAAGACACACACAGACCACTTCCCTCATGCTTGCACCACTTGTGATGCTAAGTATCGCTCTCGTGCTGAGCTCATTCATCACGTGCTGAAGCACACTGGAGAAAAACCAAATGTGTGTGAGGTCTGCGGAAAAGCCTTCCGCATCAAGCATGATCTGAATCGCCACGTCCTTGTTCACACTGGTGAAAAACCATACGCTTGTAACGATTGCGGAGTTTCTTTTCGACAAAGGCGTTATCTTCGCAATCACCTTAAAAAAAATCATAGCCACCTGGTTTCATAGTTTAAAGCCACTGCAACAACTGTTCCCATTTAATCTCAGAATCATCTTAAATCTGATTGATTCCATTCGAATCATATACCTGACCCGAATTCCATAAACAGATTTTACACATACAGGTAATATATGTGCATTTGGCAATAGTTACTTATACCATACAGGCATTGATTAAGTTATGTGACAAAACATTGTCTAAGTGTGAATAAATACATCATACATTGGCAACCTTCTATATAGATGAAATTTGAAAAGATCTAAACAGCATATTTTACTTTAATGAATTTATATATGTATCTATTGTGGTTTGACATTTATGATACCGTGGTTAAAATAAAATACTGGAAAAAGATACAATTTGTAGTTATTTCTTCATAATATTTTAATTTTTTGACTTATTGATTGACTGTATCTACGTTCCAAATTTTTTTTTAAGATAAAAACAGTGAATAGTTTGAGATAAAGACTGCTCTAAGGATTCTTTTATTGGCTATAGGACTGCATAAGATTTCAAAATTTAAAATAAATTAAAAAAAAGGGAAACGTTCTCTGCCAAATGTATATGCATTATAATCCCTTTAAATATGAAAATATATTTTTTTGATGATGAAACATCCATCTAGACTTGTTCTAATAAACATATTTAATGATTAATATATTTTATTTATTAATATTAGAAATAAAATCTCATGAATACGTGAACCCATAAGAAATTTTTTAAATGTAATTCAAATATTTCTTTTGAGCTGAAGACTAAATAAACTATAAATTTATTGAATATTCCAGTAATAGAAACAATGTGCTTGCCCCAATGACAGTGTAACAGCCGCTCTATATTGTTAAATGAATAATAAAAAATTGCACTCTTTTGTAGAAACACTTAATTAATTATATCAATATTTAAATTAAGTCCCAGGAAATTCATCTCCAATAAATAAAGTTAATCACTTCATATCATAGCTTTGGCATACACCTGATGAAGAATAGGGCAAATGGATGGTGTTCAGACTATTTAAATTTTACGACTAGAAGCAATTTCCATGACAGGAAGTCATTGTTTATGTTGCAGACTATCTCTACAGCATCCGACTTCCGTAAACGATTCCATCAAAGAAGAAGGCAATCGATGGATTGTGAATGTTTCTGAAAGTATTAAAAGCATCTATCACCCGTCGCAATTAGAATTAGAAAATGTTACTGAGAATCCAAGCTTGAAAATCAACTTGAATAATGCTCCTTATATCGAAGCAGTTTCTGGCTATCAATTAGGTATTTTACCAAATGACAAAGAATTAGATATCAAAAAGGCTTCTGGGCACTTTAAGAGTGTGAAAATAATAATGTGTAATATTTGCAACAAGCAACTATCAGCGAAATCTTATTTGAGGCATTTCCGATCGCATAGTGATGAAAGACCATTTGTTTGCAAACACTGCAACAAAGGATTTAAAAACTCAGGCGCTGTCGCTCGTCATATCAAAGAAGTCCATCAGAAAATCCTCCGTTTTGAGTGTCATCACTGTAGAAAAATGTTTGCCTGTAAGAGAACTATGGAAGAGCACACTCTGACGCATGCTGATGCACGTTCATATGTATGTGAAAAGTGTGGAAAAAATTTCCGGCTTCAGTCTTCATTGAATATTCATGTGAAAACGCACTCGGATATTTTCAATTTTCATTGTACTGTTTGTCAAAAAAAATTTAAAAGAAAACAGGAATTAGACTCCCATGCGTCACTGCACCAAGATGAGAAACCTCATCGCTGTGAAGTATGCGATAAACATTTCAGGCTTAAAGTTCATCTGAAAAACCATTCTGTTGTACATGCGGAAGAAAAAGGATATTGTTGCACTGCTTGCGGGAAAAAGTTCAAACAGAATCGGTATCTTGTCAATCATGTGATCACTAGGCACTCTAATATTGTAAAAGAATAAGTAATAGTTTTTAATAATTTGTAATAGTTATTCTTATCAGTACAGCATATTTAAAATTATTATATCACATCAAATAGTAATGTACCAAATTGATAATAATTAGCAATTGAATTGGGTATGTGAAACATCTGCTTGTCGAGAATTATTAACAGATGATATATTAAGAGGAAAGCATTTTAGACAACAAAATCAACACATAGAAATCATTTTAACCCTTTGAAGAGTGAGTTTTTTCATAGCATATTTCATTTTGATACATATCAGTTGGTATATATGGTAATATCCTAACTCTTTCAAAAATGGATTCAGAAGTATCTTATAGTTATTGAAACGATCTATATTTTAGTAAAAAATACCAGTTCCGGTGATATAGGTCGTACTCATAAGCGTTGGACGTACCATTACGTCCGTACTTGTTTATGGGCTAAAAACTGGACCAGTATTATGGTCAAACATGTTCATTTTGAGCATGTTTGGATCAATATGATCGTAATGATCAAATAGTCCTAAAGATTTATTTTAAGTGTATTTCCTTAAGAATGGCCATTATTTATCAAAGATATGCTGACTGTTGGCTATATTGAAGAACTTGTGTTGGTCACCTGGTCCTCATTTTATCTGAGTATGGCTCCATTTATTTAAAATTTCTGAGTAATGTCATTTGTAGTGAGTTCTTTACAAAACATCAACACCCATTATTCTGTTGTTGCTAATCTTTTTTCGCTTTCTTTTCTCTATTTTAAAGGTTAAATTTACTTTTTTTATTGTACAGTTGTCCATTTATGTTTTACTCAATCGGAGTAAACATTACGCCATGAAAAATATTCATCCAAGTAGGATTAGGTTTTTTTTGTTGAAGTGATATAATATAGTTAGACATTTTCACTGTTGCTCCTTAAGTGAATCGTTTGATACTAGGACAGGCATCTACTTTGGATTGCATTATTTATTTTTCAGAACGTCACGGCTAAAACGGAATTCAAAAAAACAAACTTCCAGATACAAGGATCATTTAGATATCAAATTCAACTCAAAGAGAGAAAGGAAAGTAATAGAGAGAGAGGCGGAACAGAAACTTCACAGTGACCCCGAAGATGATAACTATTCCAGCGACGACGATATCGCCATCAGTAGTCTTTCATTTAAAGCTAAACAGTCTATCGTTAAAGAAGAAGAAGAATGCTTCAGTGATGGAGAGTTTCACTGTGATTATTTTGAAAATGACAGTGAATCGTCGCTGGACGATAACAAAACGTCCATTGAAAATGACAGAAATCAGAATGTTTTTTGTCACCTGTGCAAAATAAATGTTCTTGCAAAGGTCTACATCAAACATGTGCAGTCTCACATGGATGAAAAATTGCTCTACATGTGTGAACTGTGTGGCAGGGAATTCAAACACCCGCAGAATATACAGAGACATGTGAAGCAGTTCCACGAAAAGTTCCGTTACCCCTGTGACTTGTGCAATAAGACATTTATCACCAACCATGCCCTGCAGGAGCACAAAAGGCTACATGTAAAAAATGCACCGCGTCCCTATGTTTGCCATGCTTGCGGCAAGTCGTACAACTCCCACTGCAGCTACATTCAGCACCGCAAGTGGCATGTCAAAATGAAGTTCAAAACTGAGCACCGCTGTCCGCACTGCCCTAAGACTTTCCTTCACAAGGCGTTTTTCGACCGCCATATCATTGTACACAGCGACCACCGCCCTTTTCCTTGCCTGCTGTGTCCCCGAAAATTTAAGCTGCAGCATCACGTAAAATCTCACGTTCGGAGAAAACATTCAGGAAAACAATTGAAATAATTTCAAATCTATCACTCTACATCGAGATGAGATTTTACCCCTCTTCTCTCTTTAGATAAGGAAAGATTAATATATTTGATGAATGGCAGCGGTGTAATGGCGCAATTTTTTCCAGGTCCGCTCGCCCCTGTTTGCCGCAAAATCTCCACTGCCACAACAATCGCCGTCTCTCACTTCGAGATGTCAAAATCGACCCTATTGAATCCACTGGTTACTGTCACACTTACCGATTTCTACCTGAGCATCAGTCATTTTCCAATGGGAAGACTCAGAATTTGGGTACTGTAGAAAACTTCCCTGGCAGTGATGCCGAATTAAATACAGTTTATTTGCCAGTTGAAAAACGTATCGGTCTACTTCGAGATGTAATAGTGAAGTTAAAAAATCACTTGGTAACTTGTCATCGCAATGAGATTGCTGAAGAAATCGACAACGAAGACGAGGATGCAGAAGATTATGAACCACTATCTAGATTGTTGGCCAGCCAGGCCAACGATTCGATCAAAAGTGATTTTAGCGATTGCGAAAATGGAGCTACTGAAGAGATTCGATATCCTTGCACCAGATGTACGTATGTAGCCACAGACAAGCAGCTTCTTGAAGCGCACACCCGTATACATCATGCGGATCCTCGACGCATTAAAAGGAATGGTCGCCGTGCATATGACTTTCGTACACGTCGAGATTTGGCTGAAGCCAGAGTCAAAGTGGATGGTAAAACACGTTATCGCTGTACCCAGTGTGACAGACATTTGACAAGTGCTCATAGTTTCGTCACCCATCAAACCATCCATTCTGGCTTGAAGCTCTTCTCCTGCCAAATATGTGGCCGGAACTTTAGGCTCCTCAATTTTCTAAAAAATCACCTCAAACATATTCATTCTGATCACATAGACTGTGAACAGTCCTTGAATCGTTTACAATTATCTCTTCCAATGCCTGATGCCTCGGAGAACGAAAGTATGCCAGTGAAAAGAGAGAAAGCTTTCTTAGATTATAGAGCCATTGATAAAGTGAAAGTTACTGTGGATGGTGTTGTTTTCTACAAGTGTGAAATCTGTGATAAAAAACTGACCAGGGTTAACTATTATTTAAGCCATATGACTATACACACCGGAGAAAAGAAATTTATTTGCCACCTTTGCGGGAAAAGGTTCCGACTGGCAACCATGCTGCAGATTCACCTGCGTCTTACACATGAACGCATTAAGAATTACGAATGCGATATTTGTCAGCAAAGGTTTGGAACCAGCACCAACCTATCTGAGCACCGACGTATTCACACTGGGGAGAGGCCTCATGTATGCTCCAAGTGTGGAAAGAGGTTTAAGCAAAAGTCTGCCCTTTTCGTTCATAACCGTACCCACACTGACTATTTCCCCTTCCAGTGCGTGCACTGCAACTCCAAATTCAGAATACAGTCTCAGCTCAACTACCACATGATCAAACACACAGGAGAGACTCCGTATCCGTGTGATGTCTGTGGAAAGGCATTCGCTATCAAGAGTCACCTAAATAGACACAAGAAGAATCATGTAGAAGGCAGGCCTTATCCTTGCACAGAATGTGACAAAGCCTTCCGTCATAAGAAAAATCTCAAATCACATTTAAAAAATTGTCACAAACTGTTGTGATTGTTTTTTATCAGATGTTTTTATTTAGATATTGACGAATGGCTTAACTTTTGCTAAATTATATTCATGGAGTCAGAAAGTTGATCGTTTATAAGTTTGATGGAAACATGTTAATCCATATGAACTGCGATTTTTAGCCCTTAAAATTAAATTCAAAATGGAAACCGATTATTATAAGATCTGGCCATAAGACCTTACCCCTTCGGTATATTTCGCACTGGAATTGTAAACTTATAGTTGACATGACTTCAAGAATATCTATAACCTCAAAGTTTATATTCTGATGGTAAATTGCGCAGCAGTATACTGTTGTTCTAAAGACAACGTGCTTGTGCTTATTTACTTTGCAGAGTTTTTCTGCTGAATTTCAAAATCACAACAGTTCAATTTCTATTGATGTATGTAATGGCAGCGAATTGAAGTGTAGTGGAGAAACAATGGAAATGCTCTTGTTCACCTCGGCAAATCTCCAATTCTTCTGGGCTATTTTGAAAATATTATCTTTTGTTAAACATGTTTCCTTGTGATCTGACTTGATCCATATACACATTTTCAACTTCAGTTTTGCATCCACCGGAATCAATTTATAAATAACATAATAAAATAACTACAAATTAATTAAATCTGTTACTCAAACACTTCACTAAATATATTTATTATTGACAATAAAATACTTGTAGCTATTTTTATAAAACTACTTAGTAAATAATTATAAAGAGCAAGGTTCATTAAACATATATTGAGAATTTGCAAAAAGTGTGATCGTATCTATGCCATTGAAAGTAATCAATCATGTGAGTAGTACATAAATCGACTTAGTTCATTGTCTCCCAAGTTTTGCCTGTGCAGTTTTTATAAAATTTTCTGAATCGCATAAAATTTTGTAGAAGGTTAATAACCACTTACGCTCCAAGACGGAGCATATGCACTCGCACAGTGTAGATATCTTGTACAATATTATGGTATTGCATATATCAAATTATTATTTAACCTACTTCAAATTTACATTGTTTTATCTGCTTGTGGATTTACGGTATTTGATGGATTAGCAATAATTGTTATAACGTGTCTATAACTTTCAACACAATACATGTTGGAAACGTTTGTATGTATCAACGTGTCTATAACTTTCAACACAATACATGTTGGAAACGTTTGTATGTATCATTGTTCAGAATGGGTTTCTATTTTCTTTTCATGTTATTTCTCTGAATGATAAATTGAACACTGTGCATTACGTCTCAAATATTTTGTCCAATAAAAGTTGTAACAGATAATGTTGTTTTTATTCACACTCCACCTGAGCAATATCATATTCAAAATCATATACAAAAGAAGACGTAACATCTTGTTCGTAGACTAAATCGATTCCTGCTTATTATCGTCAATCTGACAGTCAATTATAAAGAACATCATATCATGCCGAAGGAGTGTTGGTTTCAAATTGATTGCAGTAGCAAAATAATTTCCATGAAAGACGGCTATATCTTATAACCGTCCTCGTATAAAAGCTTAAACTGTATTACGAGAGTCAGCATAGTGTGATGGGCATCCTTTCTTCCAGATCTGCATGCGGAACTCAACCAGAGACGGTCGATGGCGAGAGACCGCCGATCGCCAACGGCTCCTTTAAAAAGATGCCACCGCCGAAGAGCGATTTCAGCGAAGCTCAATTTAAAAAGCCCAACACCCACAGCTGCTCATACTGCAGCCGATCCTTCTTGGATGCGGCTTCTCTCACCGCCCACTCGCTGGATCGCCACGCCGATTTACTCTTTCACTGTGATGTCTGCGGTCTGTACCTAGACAGGAAGCGGCTTATCTCTCACATGTCCCAACATGCTGAGGAACAATATGCCGAGGCCGGCGAGCTTGATGTCGCTAAAGTTGAGTCAGTTGAGCCTGAAGCCAAACCGACTATTTTTCCCGAACCTGCTCCTGCACCTCCTGTTGAGGATGATGCGTTTTCTATATCTAGCCACTCCGATGGCCGATTTGAACCCATTCCAGACTCTGTGTTTGAAGCCATTCGGGACACTGATGAGCCGGTTGAGCCCGTTGTGGAACCATCTCCAAAAACATTGGAAAAGACCTGTGAAGATATGCAAGAAATGTCCGAGAAGTTATCATCTCGGAACACACCGTCTACTGAGGCTAACCGTAGGATATGTCCTATATGCTCTAAAGAATTCCGGGTAGCATCCAGTTACCACTATCATGTGAAACACTTTCACGGTGGCGTCAAAGATCATTGCTGTGGTGTGTGTGGCCGGAGTTTTGCAGTGAAGAGTGCCCTCGCTAATCATCTCACCTTGCACACGGGGGAAAAGCCCTACTCATGCCCACAATGTGGCAAGCGGTTCCGGTCTAAGGCCAGCGTCTATATCCACTATAACAATGTGCATTGTGACAGTAAAAAATTCCCCTGCCCCGCCCCTGCTTGTGAACGGTCCTTCCGGTGGAAGCAGAAGCTGCTGCGTCATATGGCCAGCCACACCAAAGAGAAGAAACATTTCTGCACCGAATGTGGAAAGGGATTCGGAGTCAAATATGATCTCACCCGGCATGCCAAAACTCATCTCAAAGCCAAGCCGCACGCCTGTGATCAGTGCGGGATGACTTTTGCTCAGAGACGCTATCTCAAAAAACACACGGAGAAAAAACATCCTGCTCCCCCTAAGTGATGATAGAATATCAATCGTAAACTGTTAGATGCCATGTTCCTTTTTTAATCCAGTTTTTTTTTGAATTAGTTTAAATTTTATTTTATTAGGGACTTTTACATGATAATGTTTTTTACTATATGTACTCCGAATATGAAGTATATAAATCTCCACAATATTAAAGCTTATCTTGATAAACCCCTTTTCACAGGGATCGATTATCAGTCAATTGCTCAACTCAAAGGGCAAAAAAATTGTAACAGTATAAAAAATATGGTGTTACAGGATTTGAACCCTAAATCTTCGGTGCCTATAAGTTGCCTTGTTTTGTTTATCAACTTTGTCACTGAAGTCACAAATAATGGGAAAAAAACATATTTATGTTGCATATTACTGTCATGTTTAATAATAGTTTCTTGCTCTACAGACTAAAAGTGCAGCTAATGTTTTTCTTAAATTTATTCATCAATTAGGGATGCAACGGTCAAAATCAAGTATCTTTTTGATGCTCAATTTTTTTTGATTGACAATAGAAATACATTTACTGTGGGAGGCCGAGAACAATTTACAAATTTTTCATTTATTTTGTGCCAATGTATGATTATATTTCATATTATTGTATAAGACTCGCTTTAGAATAGCAGCTCAGGGAAAGTACAAAAGTGGGTTGAAACTTTTGATGTTTTGAAGATTGTGATAACCTTTACGAATTCATTCTTTTTTAGATACTTATTAAATGAATTCCTTATTTTTATTACCATAATATACAAAGCATCGAGTGTCGGATACCCCAAGTCCCCTTAGCAAATATAGGAATTTGTTTTTAAATATCCATAAGGCATTCCTGCTTGTTCATGAAAGTGTATCATTTTGGAATCATTAATCAATTCCGTGTGTTCATAAATATATTGCACAGGATACTTGAATTGAAATGCATTGATCTTCCGACGCACTGTATATAAATCATTTGATCAATTATAACTTACAAACCGAAAAAATTAAATTCTTCCCTTTTACACTCTTCATATTATATGAATATTAACTTATATCTACATCATTTGAATTAAATGTATTTTTTTAAGTAAAAGTCTCACTACTTCGTTTACCATCGACCCCCCCTCATTTTTATCAAATTCAATAGCTGAATTGGTTATTTCAAATGTGTCATTATTTTTGTTTTGTTTCTACATTACAAGTATTTAAATTTTGTTACATATTTTCTGTATGTAAGCAATATTGAAAATTATATAGTCTGCATTATATATAGTTTTTATAGTCAGAAACTTTACAGTTTCTTTTTTGATTACCAAATTCTTACAATTATATTATAAGTGCAAATTATGTATGTATAATATGCATAGTTATATGCATAACAGAGTTGGACTATAACTGAACTTTAAAAATACAACTACTTATACACCGTAGTAAAAGGTGTAAAAAGTTATTGATTTTAATGGTTATTTTAACACAATGTGTGTATTTGTACATTTTGAAATAACTGATTCACTTATTTATAAAAGTCATAATATAGTTGGAACTTTAGATTTCATATAGTGTGTAGCTATTCATATGGTTGTAATTTGTAGATAAAACTATCTTTAAATCATTCAGCTCAACACAATATTTTTATTCTTATCACATTTAAGATTCTTGGACTGTTAGTAATTATTATTTCCAAAGAAATTATGACTCATCTTTTGAATACTGTAATTTGTATTGAAATGCCAAGAAAAGTACCATATTGTATAGACTCTTTAGTTTTTAACTATAAGATATTCCGAAATGGAGTGCTTGTATCAATCAAACTTGATCTCAATTTTTTTTAAATTACTTTTCATATGACGCCGTAGAAGGCCTTTTATTTTATATCATAGAATATTCATGAGAAATTAATTAGAGTTGGTTTTTGTATTTGTTAAAAGACTTTACAAAAACTACAGTGTGTGATTTGTGTGATTTGCACTAGAATGTATTGGTTTTACTCTGCCAGTAGTGCTCTTTTAGTTAAGTTAAAATAAAATCTTTTTAATTCAAACATTTATGGCTCAATATACAATCAAAAAAAGTTTTCAATTTAGAAATATAAGTATTATACCAGCCATTATTGAAGCCAGCTTTGAAAAATAGCACAACAACTCTAAACATACAGTTGTCAAAGTAATTTTCATTTGGAATTAACTAGATTTTAGGCATAATTTTTAAAAGAAGGGGAGAGATTAAATCAGTAAATAAACATTCTTCAAAAAGAATAATTTTTACCTATTATATAGATTGTCATTGTGTCATAAATGAACTTATTTTAATTTATACGTAATATGGTACTATTATTTTATTTTAAATACTAATAAAACATCTAAGACTGATATTATAATTTAACTGCCGTAAATGATGAACTTTTACTTTTATCTTCCGCGTTGCGGTAAACTGTTTTTCTTACTGTACAAAAAATCCCAGTGGAATTGTATTACATTTCATGAGACTTGTTGAAAGCTGATAAATAATAAATTTTTTTAAACCTAAATGACTTTTAATACATTAACATTATCTATTTCAAGAAGATAGTTATTTCATTTAAAGAAGACACATGCAGAATATACTACCATTTACATTTGTGAACAAATAAAAAAACTGAGATGCCAAGATAGTTGAAAAAAAAGGTCAAATTATACAAATATCTGTTTTCAATTTATCACTTTGGATTGATGATTGGTAGGATACAATAAGAAGTTGAGGCAATCAATAACCAACAAAATTGTGATTCCGTCATAGACACCCACCCACACCTATATTTATCATTTAGATATTATCGTATATTACCCAAAATCTCTTTTGTCATATTTCCTTTCAAAGCCATAATTGAACTCCAATGTGTTGCCCACTTTTCAGATCTCAAGAGCATGAACAAATTGTTACGGTGCTTCCTATTTACAAAGAAGAAATCCACAACAAAGATTCGATAGAAAACTTGGACCGGGTGGAAGACAACTTACTGACGGATGTTTCTCAAACCTCGAAACGGTGTCCCAAATGCCATTGCGTATTTTCAATTGGGCCCGTCTATGAATATCACATGTCGAAATGTTCACGGGTCTTGAAATACAAATGTTCTAATTGCCATGAAGAATTTTCCATTCTTGTTCTGTACCGGAAACATTTAGTCGGGCAAGTCATTTGTGATGGTTGTTCCCAAACCTTTTGCGGACAGTTAAAGTTGTCTGCCCATCTTCCTAATTGTCCCGCATCCGTGTTTTCGGTCTGTGGAAGATGTCGAATGACATTTAAAAATATACAACAACTACGAGAACATGAAGATTCTTGCTCTATATTTGCTTGTGAGTTATGTCCTAAGCGTTTTGTGAGCTTGGAAACCCTTGCAATGCATTGTTCTTCAAGGCACACTAAAGGTTGTAAGTTTTGCAAAGAAACATTTAACAGTGAAATAGATTATTTAAACCATGCCTCTGCACAACACAGTTTTGTTTGCGACAAGTGCTCTAGTCCATTCACCACTAGCATCAAATATATTGAAAGCAAGGGATCTGTTCACTGTGTCAAGTGCCTTTCTTTAACTAATATGAAAATTCTCTCTGGAGTAAAAATTGGAAAATGGAAGTTATCTGATTCAAATGAAGCAATGGGAACAAATAAGATGTCTCTTATGTCTTGCATTTCCTATCCTCATCCAGATCCGGATTCTCCTGTAGTACAAAGCAGATTTGCACCTACTGAAGACTGCAATATTTTTACAGAAATATCTGAAAAGCATGATGCAATGCACCCTCTTAGCTCACTTGGATTAGACAGTAGTGGTCGGTGTCCTTTTTGCTTAAAAGATTCTCACATATTGGTCAATGTCAAATCTCATTTGATGAACTGTCGTGCGCTATCAATTTATATGAAGAAAAGGGAAGCTCTAACTTATGCAAATGGTTATACAAACATCCGGATAGATATTCCAGACAGTAAGGTGAACATTTCAAGGAGTGATATCATCCTAACCAACCTTTCTCCTGGTATAAAGGACGAAGTTACCAAAGAGGATGTCAAGCTGAGTAATGTTTTTGATCCTGCAGTTGGAGAGGTGAAACAAATAAAGGAAGAAAAAATATGGTCCAATGCTTTGGAAAAATATGAGCAGACTGTAGACAGATTATTTGATGCCATGTCATTAGAGAAACATGGTGGTGAAGACCTCCATCACATATGCGAAATCTGCTGCAAATATTTCTCTAAACACAGAGCATATAGACGACACATGACTGAGACCCATGAATTGACTGTCTTGTTCAATGCCCCTGTGCACTATCGATGTGATGGCTGCCGGTCTGCCAGGAGCACCCTTCGAGACATGAATTCCCATCTGTATGACCGTCATGAAGTTGTATTCCGATGTGATCGTTGCCCGGTGGCCTTTTCCTCTAAAGCTGAGAGGAAGGCGCATATTGTTTCTGTTCACCCAGATGTTCCTGCCCACGATTGTCGGCTCTGCCCGTCTAAATTCCCTGACCGGGAGCAGCTAAACCGTCACCTCTTCTGGCACTGGCGTGATGAGATTGTGGACTGTGGGGTCTGCGAAAAGCGTATTGTTGGCCGGAAGAAATTTGCCAGCCATGAAGGCTATCATAGAAATCGCGTCCGTGAGAATGAAGTGAACTTATGTCCTGAGTGCGGTAAAAGCCTGTCCACCCGATCAGGATTGCGAGCACATATGCGATATGTTCACCGCGGTGGAAAGGCAGCCACTGCTCTCTGCCCGGACTGTGGCCTTCTCACCAAGGCACGTTTCCTACCACGGCACCGGGAACGTGTGCACGGCAATGGCGGTCTCTTTCGTTGCCACACATGCTCCAGGGGTTTCCTTGCCAAGGAATTATTACGCCAGCACATGGACACGCATGCTCGGGGACGTCCTCACCGTTGTGACCTGTGTCCCTCTGCATTCAAACAGCTGAGGAATCTGCGGATGCATAAACGTAACCGCCATTCCAGCCTTCCTGTCCCTGGGCGTTCCCGCGCTGCCGAGGGGGCTACCTCAGTAGAGCGACGCCCCCGTCCACTTGCTGAGTGTCCTGTGTGCTCACTGACTTTTCCTCCACGGAGAATGCGTGCACATGCTGCCACACATGAGCCACCTAAGCCAGATGTGAGCTGCACTCGTTGTGATAAGACATTCACTTCAGCTGCATCGCTCAGCAGTCACGTAAAGTGGGTGCACCTAGGCGAAAGGAACTTTCCCTGCTCCTACTGCCCTGCCAAGTTTAAGAGACGAGATGCTCAGGTGGTGCATGAACGGCGTCATACAGACGAGCGACCATACGGTTGCAGTGTGTGTGACCGCCTCTTTCGCCAACGCACTGACTGCAAACGCCACGAGGCCAAGCATGCCCTTCCAGGCTTCCGTTGTGATCGCCGTCGTCGGGATCCACCTGTTACCCTCCCCACTGAGGAAGTTATCAATGCGAACACAGAGATCACCTCTGGAGAAGACCATCAAGCAACTGCTTTCCTCAGCTATATTATCAAAGATTGAATGTATGTATAATATCAAAAGTTGGATGTATGCTGTATGTAGTAGCATGAATGAGACTATTTTGACATATGTTTACCCTTTGGCTGCTATGATATGAGCACCACCAATTTTTAATTAACTAATAATTAAAAATAATGATTGAACTATTTCGAAACTTTCCAGCATTCTTTTTAGCTGTGGAAAACATCTAAATTCTTTTTAGTTGTGGGAAACATCTAAAAAATAAAACTAGATATGAAGCTATCTCTTTCTTGCTGGTTCACATATGAGCATAATAGACCAAGTGAGATACATGTCATTTTTATATTGTGCATTTATAGCACCTATTGAAAATATTCGATGTTATAGGATTATCATTCTAATTACATTCAATCGCATTGGCTAACATTACATTAGTTAACATCCTGTGTAAAAAAAATCTTTATAATTTTTATATCGTTGACGGATATATTGATACGGAGTGATATTGAAATAATGGCTCTCAAAAAATCGGCAACTTTACCGTTTTAGATAGTAAAGCTCCGAGTGATAAGTCGTTATAGTGAACCATATTAGTGAATAATTAATTGAAGAAATATTTGTGAATCAATATTTTACCCTATTTTCTCAGGCCCAAAGCATTCAATGCCTTGCCTATATCATTTTACTACAAATACTATTATGGCTCCTAATTGTTGAAATCAATCGATATGCCCAACAATATATCACTTACATATTCGTATCAATCCATTTAAGAATAAAAAATGGCTGTACATGGCGTTTGAAAGAGAACATTTGAAATATTGCAAAAGATTTTTAACTATCTATGTAAATGTTTTATATTGTACATACATTGTGTTTCATATCTGTAATTTAAGTATTTTTAGTTTAAAATTTTGACCATACAACAAAATTCAGTACTTGGCATTTGAATATAGAAAACATGTTGCATATTTCTGGCAAATTAGCGCAGTAATATAATACCGAAATCCTTTACCTTTATAAGTATTGTAACATCAACAATGATCATTGTTAGCATTTCTTACTTGTATCACAAACAACAATATATTGTTGTTTAGCAGTCAAAGGGTTAAATATAAAATTTTACTTCAAATTTTTATCTCACTGAATTAAACCTTAGTTCAGAATCAGATTAATATACCCAATAACCCAAGTTACAAGTAGCTGTATGATATTCGTACGATAATTAATTATGATATTTTGATAAATATTTAATATATTTGTGTGGTGAACCCCTAATCGAGGATGAGTCAAATTTAGTGATAATTTTTTATAAGATCAAAGTACCATTGGATAGAAATTTTAGTTGGTAAATAACACTCGCATTTATAAAGACAATTTTTTGGTATTTTTTTTCTTATTCTGGGATGTAAATTGCTTTAATATCAAAGATTAATTTTATGTAAATAAATAAAAAATATATGCCATTGAATAACAGCATTTTGTCAAAAAGATTTTTTTATATTAAAACTTTCCATTGTACACGGTAGCATTTTTCTTTATTTTACTACCATGACACTAAATATAACATTCATATATTTGAATTCCACCAATAAAGCATCTGCTTACTTAGCAATATATTGTGTTAGTTGACTTATTTAATCCAGGGTCTTTTTGCATAGTAAATGTAAAAAATCTACCGCTTTTTTGTTTTTACAAAAAGGAGTAGTGTTAACAAAAAATTTCCCACATAGTATTCAACTCTCAATCTCAATTCTTTTGTTGCGTCACATCTTTTACGTTTTAAATAATAATAAATGATTTTTTTTATCAATCCTGCTCAGAACACAGAGCCTATGGATCTCTACGATGTAAATACTTCCATTAACTGATTGTTTTCACGAGAGTCCTGCATATTTGAATACAATAAAAACTTGAATTGCGAGTAACTTAGTCTATGAGTGTTTTACAATATGACCATTTCACTATTGTAAATTATCTCAAGATCATCAACAAAACTTGGGATGGGGTCACCGAGAGAATTCTCAATTTCGCTTGGAGAAATCTGTGGTCTGATTGTGTTGAGAAGTTTGCACATAAACAGGACCTGCCAGCTGTCATTGAAATTATGTCTATAGAAAGGATCATGGGATTGGAGATGGTGAGAAGGGTGAAATTAGGAGCTGGTGGAGGAATATGGCCAAAAGCTGACCACCGAGGATATGGAGGAGGTCTCGTCTGAAGAGAAGAAGAAAAATACAGAAATCCCTCACTTAAAATGCGACCAGGGAGATGTATAAGAAGTATAAATGGGGTGCAAGATGTTGTAGAAAATCATTACCTCAATGAATGAATCTGTTTAACAACAGTGCAATGCCACATTTCCGTAAAATCATTGGATAGATTTTTGTTAGAGTCACACAAAAAGATTCCGATGAGCCGACAATGTTTCTGTTAAAAATAATCCAATGTCCGGTCACAAGCCTCCGCTCATGTATCATTTTGAGAATTCATGAGCTTTCAAGAAACGCATGATGCAAAAGAGTCAGTTAAACGTTATGTGGAATTCCAACAACAGAGTTACCCATATTTTGTTCATGAATGGATCGACAAGGTTTTCAGCCCTACAGTTAAAGTCGTCCAATACAATAACCCTCCTCCTCCTTTCCTCTCTCCCTTACACAAGCTTTGATTGAATTTAAGTATACACTAATGATAAAAAAAGTATGAATGCATTTTCTGTGAATATTTTTCGGTTTTGGAACGTAAAGTTTTAACTATTTTTTAAGACAAAATTAGCTTTGATATATGAGTGATTTGGGTTATGAACACGTTTCTAGAATAAGTTATGCTCTTATACTAAAGTTTTACTACATTTAAAAACGCTTATTCAGCTGTGGAAATTGAGACCTATGGTTTTTATGGTCACCGCGACGAATTAAAGTTTTCATGTGTGTATTAATCAATAAATATTTCTATGATTCTATAAAAAAATATTTATTTTCAACCAACACAAGCCATGGAAAATACTTGTTCATTTGCTATTCATTATCAGGAACCTTTTCTCAATTTCAACAATACATGACACAACATTATTGTGTTTGACTATTGAGATGTTTTTTTTTTCTTGTACAGTAATGGCAGTTTTTTTTTAATTTCTGTTCCCAACTGACTGAATTCCAGAAATATAAATAACTTAGTAATATCACATTTATAACTTTAAATAACTGATGATTGTTCAAATTTTAATTGTAAAATTAGAGGATATATTTCTGGAGAAAATAGTCAATCTTCTAGAAATTTTTTGATTGAGCAAATAGTTAAATCACCAAATTTTCGTTTCTTCTCACTTAAATGACACTTCAAATTTTTTGCCCATGTAACAAAATTACTAGAAATCATAGGATTATGTTAACCCTTTCATTAGTTAGCATTAATTTGCTATGCACACACGTTTTAAACACCAAAATCTTTCACTGCCATCATTTCAACTTATATCATAAATTCAATCGAATTGGAAATGCCTTACAGTGATTTATAAACATAATACTCTTCTATTTTCAAACAACAAACTAAAGAAACAAAAAAATTATTCTAAATTGGTAAGAATGTGTATAAACATTACCACATGTGGCTGCTCCGATTTCGGAATCAAAGGAGCACTTGAGATTAAAATTTGAATTCATATGAATGTTTTATGTAACATTGTATGTGTTTCTGTGAACAGCAAGATAAGTAGTTTCTTTACAAAACATAATAAATATAGAAAGAGCATAAGGGAATTTCTCAATGCTGAACTCAACTATTTTTTTTTTTTTTCTAATCAAAAATATATGACGATTGTAATGAGTTCCACATATCATTGATACATCTATCTGGTATTTATAGCAAAAGAAATAATAGTATTTTATTGAAAAATAAAAGAATGGCTTTGAAAACAAATCGATATGACGCATGGATGTATATTACATGTACGTCCATACTACTCAAAGGATTAATAAAACTTAAGGCCGGTAAATCTATCTAGATCAGGGTTTCCCAACCTTTTTTGCATGGCGCTCCCCCGGATTAAAAAAAAAGATTCATGCCCCCATATATTTTTCTTCATTGCTTCAATAAAAAACAAAAATTATTTTTAAGATATTTATTTCACACGATTTATTATTTATTAATGGGATGTTTGCGCCTGCATTT
>JAGVSQ010002702.1:0-23759 GCA_022683975.1 Rhyacophila evoluta | reverse complement strand
CTAACAATATTTATTTTTTTTGTTTTTTTTTTAATATCTCAATAAACCAACGCATTTTTTATTTAAGCGATGAGGAAAGTGCATTAAGTGAACCGGAATTCAACAAAAGAAAAGTTTGACGATGAATAAAAAGACAATTTTTTTTTTCAAAGAATAAGTCTCTGATACTATTTATTTACAGATAATATCCACGGTCTATTATAAAGATTCATTACTGTATTTTGTAACTAAATACAAAATAGCGTGATATGTATAGTTATTTTTTACTCGTTTTGTCTTAATATTTTCATGTAAGTAGACATAAAGAAATTTTATTACACTGTAAAACCGCCAGAAGTATTATTTCAGGACATCATTAATCATTCTTGAAAGGTCGTTGATGTTATAAGATAAAAAAATTCTCATAACAATTGTATGAAGGCTAATAGACCATAAAAGAATTTATATCAATCTTTGGCAAGCAATAGACGATACATACTCTGACTAGACTTAGATAGTAAATAAGATAAAAGTCCTCAGGGGATGGGGCATGTTTCAGTTATATTATGAACCAGACCATGAAAAATTATATGCTATTCACATATATTATATCCTTCGTAACATATCATGAAACCTAATATCAATATAAAATTAATATTGGCAAAGTGCCTAGAGCCACAATCAAAGGAATTGATGTTTTGTAATGCCAACATAACGATAAGTCAGTTGTACGAGTATATTTTAGTACTGGTACATTAGTGGTCAACCATATTTTTCTTCATATATATCTAATAAATTTTTGGTAACAGGAGTTATTTCATTAGGGGCTTAAAATGCTGTAGAGATATCTATTTTCAAAGTTCATATATTTTTTTGAACATATTACATTGCTTATTCGATGTGCTTGGAATTAAAAACTAATTTAGATGTAAATACACAAAAATATTGCGAACAAAAATAGTATATATTTGACATATCAAACGTTTTCAACACCGATAATTAAAAAAAAAAATATTTTCGATATAAAAGTCAAAAAAAAAATCGTGATTGTATGATTTACAGTAAAAATATATAAACAAAATAAATTATTGCCAATTTTAGTCAAAACTTATATTTAGTGCAAAAATAGAACATGTGTTACTTATAAATATGTTATTTTAATAAAAAAAATATACAAACGATGAATTTCAGATTCAATATGATCATGAGACTTTATAAAAGCAAATCAAAATAATACTATTGAAACGCATTTCAGTGTATAGTAACATAATTATAATTTTAAAAGAATAAGTTTTTGAGAAATAGTTCATTCGAAACAATCGATAATTTAATTTTTGGGTCATCTGTAATTGGGCTAACAAATATTTGATTCTGATTTTTTTCAGTCGTAAAAATGATTTATTATTTTTTATAACGACAGTGTTGTGAGGATAAACATTTAAAATTCTATAAACCGATATTTATTGGAAAATACTGATATTAAACATAGTAAGTATGCTTATACTATGCTTCACGATAAATAAAACACATGGAATAGTTATCTTTGCTAGAGACTCAAAAATGTATGATATAGATCACAATTATGGCTGGTATTTTTTTTTAAATCATGTATCAGAAAACAAATGCGAAGAAAATTTAAAACGGAACAAAGTTTCTGCACAAATGAAAGCATATAAAATAAAACGAGGTGGAGACATTCTATCTGCTAGATAAAATGTCATTGAAAGCTTCTGGATAGATGAAATGAAAGCTCACTCGGCGTAACACGATTCATATTGTAGCTTTCTAGGCCAAGCTTTTGCTACTGTTGCTCTGCATCTGACACAATGCGACTAGGAAATACTGATACGGCAAAGCAAAGAGATCGAGGATGCAAACGCATTGTTTTAGGAACGACAAACTCTTTTGTCTTGTATTTTGACTTTTGTAGCCATTATAGGTTAGATTTACCCTCATTTTTGAAGTTTCACGATTATCTTACGTTGTTTGGATTCTTCTGCAATCTACTGATAATAAAATTCAACAAAAGGATTATCTACTGATAAAACGTTTTTGTTAACAAAGATTTGCTTTTGATAATCTTTATCCATTTATTGTGTACTGGAAACCTTATTTTATTAAATTTCTAATATGTTATGATACACAAAAAGTAAAATAAAAATTACGAATAGAATTTATACATTCTTTTTTTATAAACTGTATACATATACAAAAATCATATGAAAATATATAGGAATAATATGATATTTGTAGAATACTAAAATACAGATATCAGTATATTATATAATGATAGATGGCAAAGATGACCATGGTCTAGCCGGGTTGCTTATCTAGTGGAAGATCGTTGAACGAATTTTTCTATCCGGCTACGAAGTGGCTGGAGAGACTGACAAACTGATAAAGATTGCCGGAGAATAATGGAGAAATCTGTATGAAATATTAACAGAAGTGGATTAACTTTGACTAATAGCCATCGCTATGATGAAATATACACTTTAAAGCATGAGTTTTATATATTTTACCAATATCTTAATTCTTTTTAGTTGCTAACAATATGTTTATTATTTAGTTGAAACTTAAATCATAAAGATATACGTTTATATTTCATAACAATGTTATTTGTTGTCAATAATGTAATATATTAGAGATTTTATTAACTGCCATGGTTACGAATGCGATGCAAACGGATCTCCATTATGTAAAAAAAGGATCAAATATAAGCTTAGATTTTAGCTAATTGACCATTCAATCCTTTATTTTAATAGAAAAGAATGGGTAGCTACTGAATTCGAATTCATGATTTCTAGTGTTTTAGTTGTAGTAAATCAATACATAAGTATTAGTGTCAAAAGTTTTTTCAATCTTGTTTGTCCTGTAACGCTAAATTATTTATGTTGTTTTCAATGTTTTATCATTTATTAACCATGGAAAATGTGCTTTTATTGAACGGTAAATGTGTATAAGTAATGATATTTAATTTATTTGAAGCAATATGCTGTATGTATATTAAATAATACTATCTTATACCTACGTACTACGTCGTGAAAAACAACTTCGGCATCTGTTAGATTGTATCATTCAAGTGGAAAATTATTGATTATAAGTGTTTAGCAAAGGAAATATTGCGGTTGAATTATTTTTATCGGTGTCCTGATTATTTATGTGATAATATTTTCTTATTAATGTTATGATTTGTCATATCAGATTTATCATTTACCAAATAAATTAATAAGATTTTCATATACAAGATTGATTAAATAGAAATAAACAAAATATTGTCTCATTTACTTACAATTTATTTGATCTTATTATAGATAGTAATCTTTAATGTACGAGTATTTTTTTATTGCAAATAAAATAGGAGTAATTTATCATTTTAAAATATGCATATTTTGAGTAGTAGTGCATTAAGGAGTTTTATTGTAGATTCTAAGCATACGAAAACAAATATCTCTTAGTAATGGAAAAACATTTCTAAGTAAGCAGAAAAAAAAGTGTATGTCATTTATCTATAGACCGTCTCAACGATTTTATAAATAACATCTTCGTTGTGCATTATGTCCCTTTCAAATCACTGACATTTAAAATAAATTATCACCATGACTAGACGTGGGCTAAGAAATGACCACCAAAACATAAAAATAATGTAGCAATTCTTTACAGTTAAGAAGATAAATGGCTGAGATTTGACATATTTAAATCTCGAGCTATTTTGAAATATGAAATTAAATTTTGCTGCAGGTAAGGGCCAATTACATAAAGAGCTTTCCCCAATTTGGAGTAGTAATTTACTTAGTCTAAAAATATAGCCATGTTTACATTATTTTGACAAAACATGTGTGCATACATTCCCGTCATGATGTTAAATAAACGAAGTTTTTTTTTAAATTTTAAATGTAATATAATAGAATACAAATCTGTCAATGAAATTAATTGTGTATACACTTGAATTGAGTATAATATATTGAACAGGTCAACTTGTAAGTCTTTCAATACATTTTATGGATTTATGTAACATTTAAAAAAATAGAAATTGTAAGTTCAAAGTATTAAAAATACCAATTAAAAATCTTTTTTTTAATTAACAAAAAAATATATACAAAAATGCAAGTAGATGTAAAAAATACATAAAATAAAAATTGTATATAAGTAAAAGAAAAGAAAGAGTTTGGAAAATAAAAAAGGTTCCAACAAAAGATTGAAGATAGATGTTTCATAAAATAACAAAATATTGGTCATCGAAACTCACTCTCGTTCGGGTGAAGAATATCGATATTAAATTATCAGTATTTGCATTACTTCTGGCATGCCATTTTTGAAATTTAGTTCTAAAAAGAATCCACCGTTCTCGATTCAACATAAATACACAAGTTAGTAATGGCCAGAAAAGCAGAACTTTAATTTACATTATGCATGAGTCACTACTTTCCAGTTAAAGTTTAAAAGAACTTAATTAATAGTTCCATTATAATATCATTTGAAACTTAAAGTTTGTTTGATTTAGCAACTACTCAGATTTAAAAAAATCTCACATTCTTTATTTTTGAAAATGTTATTTTTCTTGCAAAACTCCTAAACGGATAAAAAACTTGCGGCAATAATTTTTATTTGTGAGTTATTTAAAGGTTCTCTGGTTATTTTTTACAAAAATAAATCTTTCCTTTAAACTAGAAACTCTCCGGCGGCGGTGAAACAATCTTTCTAAAAGTTTTTCTACGAATAGTTTTGATGGTCGTGTTTATCTTAGTGTAAAAGCGTTTTTGTGTTTGTACCGTGTCCTTATAGAGCTTTCGTGCGTAAAATAACACTGAATTAGCCTAATTTCCGTGCCAATGTCATCTTATGCATAGAGCACTTAAATACGCAAACTAAATATTATTACTTCGAGCTTTAATACAATAATGTCTCAGAATAACAATGTTTGAGTAGGAAATAAATGAATTTCAGAATACGCTTATAATTATAGTAACATCTCCAAAGTGCTTAATCTAAAAGTTAGTATGAAATCCTAGAGATATAATCCAACGAATCCATAAATTAAAAATCTATGCTTGTACACGTAACAGACATATTAACTATGAACCTTAAATTACAGATAACAAGAAGCTAATTCAACATTTTTTTTAGACATGTTGCAAGCTGAATTTAGAGTTACGAGCCAGCTTCAGATACTTCATCGTTAGCTCTTTTATTACCAAAGATATGTTCACTCATCACTTTTTTTTATCAGCATAGCGTTAAGTCTTGGACGAAAGTCCAAAATGAACAGTGGGAAAATTGACTTGTCATACGAGTAATTTGAATTACGAACTCCTTCGTAAAATGAATTAAACTCGTTAGTCAAGGTACCACTATAATTTGAATTGTTGGACTATTAACAAAAACCACGTTAAATATAATACATAGATAATTTAGATGTGCTCATCTTTTCAGTACTGAAAAAAATCTATTTGAACGTATTAAAGAAGATGCGTTTAAAATACTAAGGTGATGTAAAAAAAGAAGTTCCAGAGAATACGACCAATCAATGGAAAAGGAACATTACCTTTACATCTTCATACACCATATCGTTTGTTTCAATTTGTCAAACGCATTTAAAAGAGATAATTTCACTAGATATGGTACTATTTAAGAATTCACTAGTAAAATAAAATAAATCTTGTGATAAAAGTTTCATTTATCTCCGTTCCTGAAAAACTATGAAATCAGGTAGTAATTGGAATAGTGCCAAACTTGTTTAGATAGATATGTATATTTTATAGCTAGTAAACATTTTATTTTGTGAAGATTGTTGATGTTTACGAATATATCAATTTAGTTGATATAGTTATACGAGCCATACAAATTTTCGCGACCATAAAAAATATTCTTTTTGAAAAAACATTTTCATTTGTTTAATAGTACATTGTTTTATGTCATAAAAAAGGACGGATTTTTACTAGGCCTTTTATAATACCTACTGAATATATTACAGCAAACAATATGGAATTTAAATTTTCTTATATTTTTAACGTCGTATTTTATATGCCACTTTTATAATCAAAATAATAAAATGTAGTACGCAGAGGAGCGTATATAAGTAAAATAAATATATTTGTGATTCAAATATTCAGATGAATAAATGAGATACCTCATAAGCCTCTCAAGTTTTTTTACGATCACTGAAACACCGACAAAGCTTTTGAAACAAAAGCTTGTTTATATTTAAAAAATGAAACCCCAAAAGACAAGCGGCATACATTAATTTCAATTGTTATCGGCGTGGCTGGTAATGTATCTGCACTCAAGTGTATTAAATTACATTCTCCTGCGTAGTTTTCTTCAAGAACCTCGGCAAAAGGTCGTATTGCCCGTGACCATTTTGATTTTTGGCTTACAGATCTACTTTTCCAAGGTCAGGAATATCACTAACTGCCGTACGGCGGCATGACGAGCGCAAAGGCGACGGCTAGGGTGTAAGATGAAGAATTTATTCGATTATCGCTATGTAGCAGGGAAAATTATGACATGGGATGAAAAACAAGGCATTTTCCGCAGGGTTTGCCTCCCTCCCTCCACGGCAGGACATCTTGGCGCCAGTCTCTTCCCCTCAAACTACTCCCTCAAATATTTGGTAATGTTTAATTCATTGTTCTTAGTTTGTTGGAGACAGAGAAGATGTTTTACGTATCTGAAGAAAACAATACATTGTTTGACTTGGGGAATATAAAATGTGATATAATCTTGTTTTTATAACAGTTTTCCTAACTAACTTTTTCATTTATTATCAAGAATCATATGAAAAGTAAAGCTACTAACTTTTTTCTGACTTTATTAAGTAAATAAATAAAACGCTGTGACTTTATCATTATATTATTATACATAAATTACGTATCATATAATATTAATACAATATATATTTGGGCAAATAGCGTTGAAAGTAAGTCAGTGCTTAATGCAGTATTTTTTAGTCAAATCAGGTAGTGATATCGAAATTAATATGCTCTTTTTACTTGTTTATCATCAGTGACTAAGAAAACAGAAATGCTTGCGAATTTATCGGGGTTAGAAATGGCTAATTGCTGTATGTTTACCTAATAAGATAAATGATTAGCTGACAACAGAGTTTTGCACGATTGTCGAGATAAATTTACAGAATATCCATTTTTATATATGATAAAAACAATAAACAGCTTATAACTTAACTACATAAAAATCTAATCACAATCCAATCAGCACGTCAAATCACAAAATATTTATGATGACATAAGATAATATCAAATTGAAGCTCTGTAGATCTCAAAGCATTGAAATATTTTCATACATAAAGATATTTTGATATGATCAGTGAAAGGCGTTGTTCCGTGATCTATAACTGGTTACGTCACTCTTATCCGCGAGATGATTCATCCCTCACTCCGCAAAATAACATATGGAAAAGCTATTTCTATATTGATAGTACGAAATACGCTAAAATCATAATATTGTGTTTGAGTTGTACATACTATTTCATGATGTAATATTTCGATGAAGTCGTAGAAGTTTGAAACTGAATAAATAATTATCGTCCGTGTTCGATTTCGATCGGAATCAAGTTAACAAGCGCGATAAAAACCAACTAAAATTATAAATTATATATCACAAAAATAAAAAAAAATCAGCATGAATTTAACAGTATGAATTGAATATACAGGTAAATAATTTATCATATTATTTTATTTTACTCGACTATATAATTATAAGAAACATAAATTAATTACTCTGAAAGGCTGAAATATAAATTAAATCGCATTAAAGTCTTACAAAAATGACTCGTATCATTTTTATATTAGCAATCTAAGTTGACCTTTGCTCTTCCCAAAATATATTCAATGTCACAGATTGTGATGTCACCTCTAAAAAAACGTGATAAGTTTGCGAGTAACATTAAATTCCTACGTGTAATAAGTTTTGTGGGTGAAATTTAACTTAGATTGATGTTAACTATTTTGTACTATAGTAACAAAATAAAATTGCCAGGAAAGATGGCGCACAATGTCACCCCATCTCCGACATCTGATCAAATGGGTACAGTATCTATTATTATAAATCAGATTTAAAACAACCTCATATAGCATAAAAAGGGAATTTGCTTTCTGAATATTACGCAAAACAATCATACACTTATTTAGAAGGATGCTGTTTTATAAATTTTAACTTTGGGCTACACCTTTTTTTTCCTCTTTCTTCATAGTTCTTTTAAAATTACTTATATTTACCGTTATTTCTTTTGAAAATATTTAAAGTATCTATGTTATTTTCTATATATCTTTGATTCTAGCTTATTATGTTGTGAATATCTTAAACTTATAATGTGTAATTTTCTTGATATGTAAAATTAAAAATTCCTTTGCATTTCTAGCAATAAAAAAAATATTGACGTAACATCAAAATAAGCATCATTCTAGGATGCAATAATATAGCTAGCTATTTTATTGACATGGTGTTATATGGATTGCTATCGGCGCTAAAAGCTCCAATTGAATTTTGTTAAACCTGATAACGTTTTCAATCCCCCGCTGCCTGCTGCGGCTGTTTGCTTTTCCGTTTGACTAAACTTTCCAAGCTTTTAAGCAGTTAGTTACTCGATTCAATAGCGACTGTAGAATTTTAGGAGTTATTAGATAGATAATATTTTGAATAAGACTAAGTCTAATATGGCTCACAGAAAATGTATAAGCGTTCTCAAACGTAACTTATTTTTCATTATTATGTAAATATTTTTCAATAATACGCGTAAATTGTTTTACATAATTTAAACGTACTATCATAATATTAAAAGCTAGATTATATCATGGCTTAATATTTAAATTCACTAATTCGCATTATTTATTTTAGGCTATATACCATATTTTCACAAATTAGGTATACACAGGTAAAGTAAGACGCAATAATAAACACCGAGACTTATGAAGAGGACTATTTTATTCCAATTATTCATGAGGCAAAAATTATAACAACAATAAAAAGTTATACTGTTATTGTTCATTACCAGTTTTTATTGCCAAAAAGTTGCTTTAGAGATTATGTGTGATACAAAAATATTAATTATTCTCTCATAAATTTTAGATACAATTTGACTTACGATCCTATATCGAAAGTCAATGCATGTTGAGACTGACTGACGAAGAATCCTCAATAAAAGGTTTAATATCCATATCAACATATTACTTATTAAAACGTTTATGTACTCTTCTACAACATAATATTCATTTTTACTGTCTACAATTAATACACCACGGGTATTTTTTCATTACTTATACGTAACCATCCGTACAGGGAAATAAAATTTGGTACATTTTAATATTAATTTGAATATGATAATAGTATTTATAATATACACGCGAATTAAACGTTGAATGCTATTTTTGGAAAAACGGGTCCAAAGGTATTTTTAATATGTAGAGAAAATTCATTGTGATTCTAGTGCTCGTTTGCAGTCACGTAAAGACATAGTTACCTTTATGTCATATAGCCTCGAGATTGTATTGTATTGATGTGACATATAACGGAACATTCTGATAAAGGTCGGGCGGTGGATGCCTTCTATTTGTCCGTTTGGACAAGAATTGAAACATTTATTTCCATACCCAAAACAGTAAAATTGAATTTTATACACAAGAAACTATTTATGTTATCATGCGCAAGATGTCTAGCTTTAACAGTGATGTTCTATATTTATGACCTGTTCAGTACTACTTGTTCTCCCAAATCATTGTTATCGACAGCGAAATATACATCTAAATATTATTGTTATTACAATGATAATAATATTTACAACCACAATCTTTTGTGGCAACGTTATTTGTCATAAACTATGGATAGTTGGAAATTTCACCGTCAGCAATCGCCTAACAGCATATTTTTTTTTGTGAAAATGTATATAATTAAAAATATGGAGATATAATAGTAGCCTCTTTTCAACGGTTGTAAGATATTTTACAGAGTAATCCTGAAAAAAAAATTTGACAAGAGGTTTTATGGGAGCTTTCGTAGAATTTTAATTTTTTTTAACGCAACAACGATAAGCATTACACTCTCCTTATTAGCTTATCGATAAACGTGCACATCCAGAGAATGCGAAAATGTAAGACAGTTTGCCCACTGGGTTGCGCAATTCTCTAACAACCAATTTTCATAAAGAATAATCTATCGAATCATATATTCTTTATGCTGTGTATATTCATATATTATTCTTTCACAGCGGATAAGTAAAGAAAAGTAACGATTTTAAATTATATTTATATTTAATTTTTATGTCATGAAGATTTAAGGTATACTTATATTAAATTTCAAACCTTTCTTGGGGTAGAAGTATTTTTTTAATTCAATATTTGAAAGACAAGTAAAAACAGTTTAAAATACTTGCAAATCAGTATCCATTTGTCAAATAGTAGTCCCATAACGAAGATATTGTATTTCTTCTGAAGCGACTTACCTAGAATGAACAAAATACAATAATTAATATATTTTTGTTTTCAGCATCAATTTCAACATGTATTTGTCAAAGATAAGCGTATGTTATATTATATTTTGGAAATAAATTCTGATTTATGTTTTGTGTCAAAAAGTCAGCAAGGACACGTGTTGTGATAAAATCCAATAAATAAACTTGGCACGATGTTATCTGTGCTTCCTATGTTCGTGAAGAAAGTCAGTTCTTCGTACGCCGACTATGTATGTTTTCGTATTTTGTAATCTAGTGAATACTGTCACTCTTCAAAAAATCCATTTATCACAAAGTCAAATTTATCATTTCGTAAGTAAAGCACTTTGAATGGTTTGACGTAAAAATAAAAATAACTTAAACATTTATGACATGCTAACGTTTACTTTTTAGAAAATCTGGCTTGACAAGACAATATGTTCTTAAATATTTTTCATATATGAAATAGCCCATATAAAAAAAAAACACTATTAATTGATCATTGTGATTAATTATTATACTCTTTTATTTTTTTCAAGAAAGCATATTAAGCATTCTACTAAATATTTAATTAGCTTGACGAAACATTACGGAATAGTTACTTAAAGTTAAGCAACCGACCAGTAATTTTTCATTTAGTTGTTTATAATCAGAAAATACATATGTGTTTCTATATATCGCAATAACTCTCCAATATAACCCAATCGGTTAATAGTAGTGACGTAAATGTTTAAATATTATTTAAGTTGCTATTTTTAAATCAACTTTCAACGTTTAAAATTATCGCTATTAATCGAAATATTACATGTGAAAACAAAATTATAATGTCGCGATGAATAAAATTAATAATGATTTTAAACCTATACCGTATAATAGAGAGTAATAAAGGTAGTTGTAGTATAAATAGTTTGATATAAATTATTTGAAATTTATCAACATCCTTAAAGGTCCTTAATTGTAATTGAGTTTTATATTTCAGCATTTTCTTAAGTTTGTGTGTTCATATAAGTGAACAATATGAACGAAACACTGACATATAATATTTTTGATTTTAAAATGTAAGTAAAAGAGATTTGGCTAGCAAATAACGATTCATATGGACAATAATTACTTACTTCAAATGGTTCTGACTCTTTTTTGTATTTAATAGATTAATATAAAACGCGTTTTAACTATCGAATTTTTTCATTGACGAACTCTAATTTGTCGAGCGTAGATATTTTCATGAAAATTTGTTTACAACTGAAGGTAAAAATTATCACAATTGAGCGCGTTTGTGATGAATGCATCAAGCTGACAAAGTAAACAACATGGAAAAACTAACAAAAAAAACCCTGTCTGAACTTCAATGAACTTTACATGACTAAACGCATTAATTTCAATATATATATCGAAAAACACCGTTTATAGTTTGATTGAAAAAATATTGTTTTTAAAAAAGTATAACGCTATATCATTATCAGCGATGTTAGTTGACCAGTCTAGAAAATAATAGACTGTATGGATCTTCGTATCGTCAAGACTTATTTTTGATTTTTTTTTCCACTGGAATCGGTTGTCAGTCAATACCTCGATCCAATCGGCATCTAGTCTTGTATTTAAAGATTTTTTTAAAATTCAATAACTCTAAAAATTAAAGCCGCTACCTTTGGTTTCATAGGTAGCACGCTAACATCTGAGCTACCAGAGATAATCAAGTACCCAATATGAAAATTGCATTAATTTAATTTAATTCGTTGGATTATTTGTTAAGTTATTCGTTTTATATCTGTTGTATATATATATGACTTAATATAACTTAAACAACATAGTTTTAGAAATTAAGGTGCATCATTAATATTTTGTAAAAATCTTATGTGAATACAATGAACATACTAAATACAAATAAGTCCTTTAATTTGGCAAAATGAAAAAAAAAAATGACTTGTGAAATAATTTTTAACTATACTTTTAAATCGACACTGAACTTTGAAAGCCAATGTTATTTGGTTGATTTTGACAATATTTATCTTTTAGCAAATCGATTCTACATTTTCAATATGAAAGATACAACCTATGTTCTCAATTATTCATTTACGTTACTTGTCCAGCAAACTTTTTATTGCACAGTTTTATCGAAGGTATAAAATGAAACCCATCAATGTTGATGTCATAAGAAAACAGATACGTAAAGGTCTTCGTTTTTCATATGCGAGTTTTTACCGCATATTTAGAGGCCATTTCACTCAGCTTTGTTTGGTCGGACGCACTTATGAACTAATTTAATATTGTTCCACGCACGGGGAAGTTAATATCATCCCCGGAGTCAAAACGGAATTAACGTAGTCTAATAAAATGTTATTTAGAATGTACGTGTTACGTTAATGGCGTAAATATTGGCAGAGAGCAAATGTGTGTCGCCGTTAAAGCGATCTTGTATATTAGCCAGCGATATAACAAAAGAGAGCTTTTTGTCAAATCAAATTGACTGTGACTTAAAGCGTTTTTATTTTGGACAGATATTGATGTGAATTAATTGAATTTGACGTGATTTATCGTCCATATTTACTATATTACGTTAGTAATAATTTTATATTCTAAATTCCTACATACCACACGAACATAAACATAAAGTTGTAAAAACAAAAGTTAGACAAAAAAAATGTTTGAAATATTTTATTTTTCCTTTAAATTTATATGCGCACCCGTTCTTATGAATTATTTAAAATCTACAAATCAATTCTGAACGATATATAAAAAAAACTCATATACCTTTTTGTATCAAATAGTTGATATAAGTATGCATGAAATTAAAATACATATCTTTGATTGTTTATGAACCAAATTGTTCTCTTTAAAAACGATAAGTATTTTATCATCAGAAAAAATATGCGTCATGAATTATAAACTATGTGGGTACATTGATTTCAGATGTGGACAATTTTATTTCAAATATATTACGAATATTATCCTGATGACGCACGACTAAAAAATGTATGCTTAATAAACAAACGTAAATGGTACTCTGTAGTGTTTGAGTAATTTTGTTTACAATATACATATAACTACACATAATAATGTAAAAAGCAAAGTGAGTACCTTCTACACATATATACACATACACCATGTTTACTCCGAATGTGAATCATGTACAATAGATCTTAACAGTACAAAGATATCTGCTCCGAAAATGAATGTATTATATATAAACATATTGATAGATTATTTTTCATAAGAAGTGCATGTCAAACAATTGCTCAATACAATGAGCATAGGGTCTTGCATTTTCGGGTTTTAAAAATCTGGCAGATATGGGAATCGAACTCATATTCCCCTAATATACATGATTTTTTTGCTACCGAGGAGACACATCAATGAAAGAGAAAATCACTTGTGACGCCACATTTGAGTGAAAAAATATTCACAAAGATGTTGACTGAATTGTTATTAAAGATAATAAATTATTTGGTTAATGACTTTGAGGTTTGAAAAATATTGTTCATTGCAAGTATTAGTAGATATAAAGCGGTCAGTGCCAGTATAAATATTGCAGAGAAAATTAAATAAACGAGAAGAGAGGCTTTCTTATGAATGTAGATATGAGATTTCGTGGCGATAACGTTTAACAGCTAAACACAAGAACTTACAAAAGGAAACAATAAACGAAAAGAAAATGTTGTTAACCTAATCGCTCACAATAAAAACAATACCACTGATAACATACCTCGCTCGTAAAATTGCTATCAAAAATATATTAACAAACAAAGCTTGTACGTGAAATAAATGGCGGAATGAAACGAATAGTCGTGTGATAGGACGTAAAACAATTTCCCTAGACATGTGCGCCATTTTATTAGTGAAGTATACACAAGTGTGTACAATGTTGATAAATTGATTGCGTCCGTATTTGCACGTGAAAAATTTGCTACGGCAAAGCATTTCATCATAAAGGTTAGTCAGGAATATAACGTGATGGATATCACCCACTATGCGTGATGTTGTAATGATATTAATTAATAAATATGAGGTAATCATACTTTTTTCAATCTAATAAGCAGTTTGTGGGTGTGGTTGGTAAAAAATATGGCATGTAAATTTGTATGAATGTTATAAAATACTTGATTGTTTAAATAACCAGAAATAAACGTCGTAATTATTTATTATTAAAATTCTCAATGAAAATTAAATGGTGATTGAATCGAGCTTTTTGGGTTAATATTGATAAAAAAATTCCAAAAATGAATGAAGAATATTGGAATTAATAGTTTTTCAGATTTACACCTTACGTTATCTTCCAAATGTAGCTGTGATTTGTATAATTTTGATTGAATTTTAAGTTTTTATTGAGCAACACACGGCATTTATTTTTTATCAGGCCCGTCATGTATGGCATATGGATTACAAAAAGGTGTGCATCACTATTAAAAATGTGGTATATAGATGGCCTCTAAATTTTTCATTAGTTTATATATTGGCAGTGCATGTGTAATGGAAATCATAAATAAATACTTTTTAAATAAAACGTATACACAATGTAATAAAATAAATTAGTATTTTTTGCAAAAAAATATCTTTTGATAATAAATGTAGATAAAATCATTCGTAAATGTTTTGAATATAATCGATAATTTAATATTGTGGGTTCGTTCAATTTATTCAATTTATTTATAGTGAAAAGCGGACACTCAAATCAGATCTATACCTATATAATTCCGAACAAGTCCTTCTGGTTCCTTTTAGTTAGAATTTTAATATTTTATTGGATATATAAAGAATATTTAATATATTAATAATACTTAAATTTTTTTATACGGTAAACATTCTCAAAATAAACCGTGTATGTTTTATATTCACATCTATCCTCAAAAAAATACATAAAATAGAAACATAAATGTATATCACGAGACTATCCTCTATTTTAATATAATCCAATGCCGCAATAGCAGCTGTACGCTTAACTTTATGTCTCAAGGTTTTTGGAACAACAAAGCTTCTGACAGATTTTTAGACGTATATGTTATTCCAAAACCGTTATTCCCTACAAAGAAAGACAATGGGAAGAAAAAGTTAATAAACAAACAAAATACACATAAGCAACGACATCAACACTCATATCTGTGCTGAATTAATACATAAGATAACAATATTAGATTACAATTTCAAATATTTTATACAATAATAACATTAAAATTACTTTTAACATAATGTTTTAAATATAAATGAGAATGGATCCTGCGAATTTGGACTAACTAATAGGCACTAATTAAATATTTTGCTATAAGTATGGTGACAAAAGAGTGTTTTCATTATTATTTATAATATTGTTAAGAATTGTTTCAAACTAATGGTATGATAATATATATTATACTTCAATCCAAACTTAATTAGGTTTTTATAAAAAAAAAATACGATACGATGATTTATACGATAATAGTCTCTTTCGTTACTATTTTTATAGTTAATCTATGTCTTCAGCGATAGTAAAACTTTTCCACTGCAATCAATTAGCAGCACTTCAGTTAACGTTGAAGCGTTAAACGTTTTCCAGGACAAACAAGGCACACCTAATAACGTTAAGTCTATGTATTCTGCTGAAACGATCACATATATCTGGTTACATTATGCGTACTATGACTGTCATACAGTGATTGTCAAGCTTTTTTACAATCATGAAATGATGGCACTTACCGCGTCCGACAAAAAAGTTCAGCAGTAACCATTTTATTTCAGGAATTTTATAGGGAAACTTTTCACAAAATGTAATGTGTCATAGATATCATGATAGTATGTCGTAAAAATCGACACAATTGTACTAAAAAAAACTGAATGTAATATATTCTCAAGTACAGGATTACAAAAATTATAGTAGAAATCATCTGCAATTTGTTCATTGTCATACATACCGTTTTACCGATTTGGCTTTCGACTAAGAACTCTTGACAGTCAATAGATATACAATTTACAAAATATCAGTTATATAATATAAATAAAATTTATTATGGATATAAATTTCTGGTTTTCTCCAAATGAGTACTCCAGTAAAGTAAAAAAAGGCTGCATCTATTGATCATACTTCAACTAAACCAATATAAAAGTATCTGTGATTGATATATATTTCAAATCACGTTTGATAAAGTTTTTTATTGTACTTTGTGTCCGCTCTGAAATAAAACTGAAATAAAAAGCACAACTATTGTTGTATTGGTGTGTGTGTTGTGTTTTCTCATAAGATATTTTATTTTTTATTTAATCATGTTTAAATCTGGCTTATTGGTTTACGAGTATTTGTCATTAATTTAATGTACAACACTTCATTTTAAGTTATACAACGAACGTTAGATTTTATTTAAGGCTGTAAAGTGTGTGACATCACTGTTATATTTGTAGAGTGATATCAGAGTTTTTCAGACAGACTGAATTGCGGGGGGGGGGGAGCAGAAAGGAAGCGTCGGCGTCGCGGCGCCTATGAAAGGGCGCCAGTCTACGCAATTTACAAGATGTGCCCCAAACAAAGAAATCGTTTCGCCCAACAGCCGTCATTCAGAACTGCGGTTATTTCAGCTTATACCTCAGTGAAAAAATGTATTCAAATTTGATGCGCTTATTTATGTTATGCTTGAACTAAAAGTTTCCAACTAAATGAAGATATTCAAATTTGTTTCCCTGTTTTTACTCACAAAAAGATGTCTCATATTTATTTTAGTACATCTAAAAATGAATTGCAACTGAGCATTTTTATAAATAAAATCTATTACAAATTAATTTATACAATGAAAAAATTTCTACCTTTAACTTCTTCGATATATTTATTTGTTAGCATTCATTATATAATCGTTATCGTTCAGGTGAAATTGTATGAAAGCGAAAGACAGGTAAAAATTATAATTTAGAGGTTTCTTATCAATTAGTGGAATATTTTCAAATTTCAAATAATATATTATGTGGTGCAATTATTAGCTACTAAAATGGTTTAACCGATTTAATTGAGTTACATATTTAGTGTCATATTTACAAGATATTTTTTACAGTTTTTTCTCTATAAGCTTAAAATGAATTAAATTAAAGATGTTATTATTAAACTTCAGTGAGCAAACGAGGTAAGTAGTTATGAAATGTATATGTAATACCACATCTATAAAGGGAAATGAACGTAACCCGTAAGAAAACAAATTTTACAGGAGACACAAAAAACGTTTAGTCCATAATTTAAAGCAAAAGTCAAATCAATACATAGGCACAACCTTGAAGTGCACAAAGACTTACTAATGATTTATTTATTTAATCTTATATTAATTTAATAATTTATTTAAGGAAAACACTAAAATTCAATAGATGGAAATCCTTTTTCCTGGTCCTGAATTTCACAGGTATTCTTTTTTCAAAATTAAAAGCTAAATTTAGACACTAATTCTGCATTTTCAGCTTATATCCTTTTAATAGAACGTGTATCAAGTTGTATACATGTTGACTATCGAATAAAAACTTTTTTGAAAATCGTGGGTTACGTTTTTTTCCTTTTCACAGTCGATATTTTTAAGTAATATTGTTTTAGCTATTTTTTACCATTAATATTAAAATTTTTATAAAATATCTGTCTCATTATTTTTATAAATATGTTCATTTAAGTTCTCGCGTTGACATATTATTTTACGAGTCATTCACACGCTATGTGGTAATATAATTGTAATTAATCTGATACCAGTGTTCGTAAAATAAATTAATGACGGAACAAATATATAAATATCATAATCAGTAATACGTAATTTATTTAATGAAAAGCTTTAATACCCGTATTTTCGAGTAAAATATTTCCTGAAAACTTTTCTTAGAATAATTGAGCATTTATATTCTCATTTATTCTAAGACGAGCCACTCCATATGGTATTGTTTATTTAAATTAATATAATAATTATTTAAATCGAGAACGTACGAAATTCTAAATATTTTAGTAAGGAAAATTATTCAAGCAGGTAAAATATTTTCAAATACCTTATTAAGTAAGCTTATTTTAATCAAATTTCGGTAATTTTACGAATGAAAGTTAGAAAAGCCTTTTTTTTGCGTATGATACAATAGAAACAAAATAATTGTCCATCAATAAATGTTTTGTTTTTGATTTTTTGGTACTTTAAAAACTCACTTATTATCATTCTATCAAAAGCATTTTGTAATCATTTGGAAAAGATAGTAAGAAATAAACTTCAAAAAGCCAGTTACTATTTAAAAATAAGAATTAAATATTATATTAACCGATCATATTCACTATAGATGAAAAAAGGATACTCATTATCTTGGAATATGTATGCCAATTAGTACGGATTGAGTTCAATTTAAATATTCATATATTTATATATATAAATTTTCCTCGATATCAATAAAAATGAAAATGTGGATGAACTGATTAGACCTCCAAGTTTCACCCATCAAAAACCTTTAAATTTAATTTATCTACAAAATTTTCAGTCGAAAAAAATAAGATCCAAATTAGTTTTTTATCAATATGATTCATAGTAGATATCTACATTGAGTACAGATACATTGTTATTTTAATACAAAAATTTAGCATTTCACCATTTTTGTTAGCATTTTAATAGTTTCATTATTTATTATTATATAATTATAATTAAATCACCTACTAATAAACAGTTTTTAACATTATTTACATTATTTAGTATTGTATACCATTAATTTTGAGATAAGATTTTACCTGACTTGCGATAACATACAAGTATTCCAGAGAATGAAGAAATACTTGTTATTCTAATACTACAAATCTTGCGCAATTGATGGGAAGATATAATTTAATTTATTTCTATAAAAGCTATATTATTTTTATTACTAGTAAAATTCCTTCACCTATTGAACAAAATATGTCCTGACAAAAAGTGGGATATACCATCAAAGCAGTACAAAAATTGTAAAAATTAAAATGACTAACACAGTCGTAAATTTTACAACAGAACGCCACTGACACAATGAAAATACGTCTGAAGATCATAACTCTCAAACGATTACAAAATTATTTATTTTAATAACATATTTTCCTTATAAACTATTTTGATATCCAAAAAAAACAATATTGTATATAAACAACAATTTGTCTTTTAAATACAAATCACAAGTTCAATATTTTGTCTGACTCGGAGCGTTTTGCAACCAACATGCAGTACAAAATGCAGCGTTAAAAAATTAAATTCTCAATAAATTCTAGACGTTCAAAATATTTAATGATTTACTTTAATTTTGTAATATTGACCTCATTGATTTTTTGGATGCCAGCTCCTACTAGAATTAGTGGAACTGAAGAAACGGACATTCTTGCGAAGGCGGTAACCAATAATAAATATTCGGACATTTCAAAATTTCCATATATAGATCTATTTGAAATCTTATGAAGCTTTACAGAGTTAACTTTAAAAGTCAGGTGGTTATGCAACAATATTTCGTTGTTTTAAAATTGTTTTTTTTGTATTAGCATATCTTTATTTACGACTTTTTAAAATTAGTTTAGAAGATTATTATTCCTTTTGGTAAGTGCGTTGATGCCTTGTTTTAGCCCTCGGGAGCTTTGTATAATATAATATAATATAACAAAATATACACAGTAGTTTATCGCTTTATTCAACAAAGCTGAAAATAAATTTATTACATACCGTTGTTCGAATATTGCCTCTAAATTATTCCGAGATTCTAAATGCGTAGCTCATACGTTCATCCGAGATAGTTTATATGCCTATCCCACTCCTCGCCGTCAAAGAAGATTACATAATTAAACTTCTATATTGAATAATTAAACACATCGCTTACAAAGTCAAATATTCACTCGAAGATTTGGTAATGTGGTTTTGAATATTCCTCCAACGAGTGTGTCGAACTTCTTCAACGATAACCGAAGTGGAGCGATTAATTTTAGCACATTGAAATGTCGGAAACAGTGCCCTTAATTTTGCAAATTACATTTGAAACGTGAGCGATATTAAACATTAAGCCAAATTAAAATACAATCTTTAATACTATCTGAAATTGGTTAACTTTTGTAGCAACATACTGCATATTTAAAGCGTGCATTTTGCTGCTTTACGGTTCTCAATCATTGCACACAATGAAGGCTGCAAATAGCCTATACTGAGTTTTAAAGCAAGATTACTACAATGAATATAACTTCACATGAAGAAATATAAAGATGTGGATATGGCTCAACTATTTCTCAATACACTGAATATAAAAAACCCGTCAAAATATATGCTGTAAAAAATAAATATACATATAATAAATTATTATATTTTAAAAAATACCTCTAGACAGCTGAAAATATGTTAACAATATTGTCTTATTAATTTTTGTCACGGCTGGACTAACTAGATGGCGTTAAAAACTCAAGCGTTAAGATTCCAAGCTTTCAATCAAGATTTTTTTGAAATATCCATATTACATCAATAATAAAAGTATTCTTTATCATTCATTATACTATTGCATCTAAGCAAGATTTACAATATCCGTTGGCCTGCTATGAACTTATATTATAAAATATCACTTTTGAGATGATGAAATATGAATAAATTTAGATAGACACGAGGCAATGTATCGATACTCTCCCAAGGTATTGGCTGTATAGCAACGTCTAACATATTATCTTTATTTTAAGTTTGTTATATTACAAGATCTAAGCCAATGCTTATTTAATGAAAATAACACCTTTATTATATTAAACATTAACATTTACATATATTATGAATAAACATATATTTTTTCAGACTATGAACATATTTTCAAATGATAATTTTGTTTTATTGATTGATTTATTGCGTTTTATTTACGTGAAAATGTAATGTTAATTTTCTATAGCTGTTGACATCTGTATAAAACTTATTATATTGTTTTAGATTCAACAGGTGCTTTTCTAATTTTTTTGAAAAAGCTCTACAATTCGTGGTTATACGAGTGATATTCTTTTTATTTAGGTGAAAAAAGTTGGTAAAAAATTACTCGAGACCGTTATACAAAATATTATTTTACTGTATACAATCTTAATATGCCAAATTATCAGTTTACATCGAATAATAGACAATTAAATGGCTTTGAATTAAAAATGAACGGCTGCCAATTTTTATTAATTTATATTATTTAATTAGATAAAAACATCGTTGCTGAAAAACTTATACTTTCAAACACCAAGAAATATTTTTTTTACGCAAAATAATCTAAATAATTATTTTGTGTACGATTGTTTTTTCATATCAGTATATCTTATTATATTACGTCGATATAAGAATTAAGTGTTTCATTTGTATTATGAATTCACCAAGTTTTCAAGATTTACTCGTATTTAATAACCAATAAGTTGTTTTGAAAATTATTCTAACTTTTATTAAGATATAGATCTAATTTTACACAATAACGCATTGAAAATTCTAATAATTTATTATAAATGTTCCCGTATTAATAATAAATAGTGCCGACAGCTCTCTTAACCGTCATAATAAATATTATTTTATCTCCAGAATATCTATTATCCGATCTCTCTAACACCTCAACTTTAAGAATGCTATGAAGCTTAAAAGGATACCTTGTGGATACTTGGATATCTTCAGTCTCTAATACATGGCGTTTCCAACATAGCTACTTCGATTCAATATGTGAGATCAGTGTGTTTTGAATAGGGTCTAAAAATTAATTGAGAATTTAAAAAAAATAAGACTTGTGAATAAATTTCTACATGAAATGGAGAAGGTGAATATTTTTGTCATAATTATTCATGTTTCCCTTTTTATTTTCACATAAATGGTAAAAATATGAAATAAAAATATCATTAGTAGACATTATTCAAGCGTTGTGAATCCAGCTATAAGGTTAAATAACATTTTTAACTGTCAAATGAAATGACTTTTGGTGGTGTCAGTTAATAAAATATGGAAACTGTGTCATTTCCGCTTTTCATTGTGTTTGATATTTGTATACATTTTCTGCGTTATTTAATCAAGCTACCACTCATAAAATGACTCATATTAGCAATATAATTCTTCAAATTACACAAAATAATAATATACGACGTGCCGCTTACGTGAGTAAAATAATAATCAAGGAATTTGAAAATTTCTTGATATTTTTCATATTTATATTTAATTTATTTTGAAATTGAAATTTTTGCAATTTTTTTAAGTTTCATCATTGTTTCTGTATTACAATAATACTTTTTTCGTGTTCACTTCAAAAGTGGAGCATATAGATCTCCATACCGTTAAGATAACCATTCAAGAAGTATTATGTATCTCCGCAATATGAAGACATAGTTTGACATTTTTTTTATATGAGAGTAAGTTATCGGATAATTGTTCAACGACTCTGTTCCTGTCACATACATTTTAAACCTTTGCAGCCATGGGCTTTTCTCATAACTTTCAACTCCGAAGCGCTTTAAATTATTAAAATGAAACACATTGAAAATATGTTAAGTTTGATGATGATTGTTTGCTCTTTTAAAGTGAGCACGTTTAAATACTGTACAGCTTAATTTATTGTGTACATACATATTTGTATATTATTAATTTTAAATAGAAATGCCAACAATACATAAAATTGAGAAATTATTAGTAAATCATTTCTTACCACCTATGGTTATTTTAATAAATCATATTAATTATATATTCCTACTAATTTTGCTAACTATAACACCACGTATTATAAAATGATATTCAGGTCAAATTTTTTTGATGTATTTAAATTGTTTATTATTTATTATTTATACACAGAATTTGTATTGTATATGCATTATGTCTTTTACATTGCAAGCAATAGATAAAATATTTGATCTTGATTGTTTTAACGAGTTTTTCCAATTAACAAAACATTCATTTTAGGCTATAATTGAATGATAATGTTTCATGCATGTTATGCATATGATAATTAACCTAATTAAACCGCGAAATAATATACATTAAATTACACTCGTAAAATAATTATGTCAAATAGTATTTTTTATTTGTGACACGTTGCTTACATAATAAGTGTACACCCATAAATTAATAGAAATCATTCAAAAACTTTTGTTAACATTAAATTGAAATAAAGAAACATATCCGCTACTTTATTCTATGCTTATTAATATAAACTGACATAACAAAACTTATGTATGAATAATTAATATTTTCGACTGATGGTGCTTGATGAAAATTGATTAAATTAAATTAAATTTATGTATGAATTATTATACTTTCTGGGTTATCAGTATAAAGAATAATAATACAAAAAATATGTATTCATAGTGTGAAGGTGAAAAATATTTTAAATGTGAAAGAATATACTAATAATTAATATTTTCGACTGATGTTGCTTGATGGAAATTGATTTTAAATTCTAA
>JAGVSQ010002701.1:0-17813 GCA_022683975.1 Rhyacophila evoluta | reverse complement strand
TGTTTGGTGTTTTTTTTTTATATTTGGGGTTTTTAAACAGGGGCAAATGTCCGAAGGGTAGTTGTGCCAGAACCCATCAACCAGTACGACAATATCAAATATTAAGTGTTCATGTATATTATTCTAAAATTCCATTTTAAGTTTTATTTTATCATGTTCGCTCCGAAAGTGCAGCATAGTAATATGGGCCTCAGTTTAAATATGGCCACTCTATAAAAATAGAGTATACATATATATCCGCACTGTCAAGACTTATTTTGACAGATTAATTTAGCGAAAATTGGTTGACAAGCAATTGCTCAAGCGATTGAACGTCCGGTAGTGGATCTTTAGATTTTCAAAAACCCGCAATCTCCGGCTTCGAAACACTCATGGCTACCAAGAGCCTTATGTTTCATTGTTATTTTTTTTTCTTTTGACATAATTTTATGTATCAAATAATATGACGGAATTGGCACTTATTGATACAGCAGTGCCAACTGTTTGTTACTATAATATTGTTTACCTTAAGTTTGGTGAAACTTTCATGAATAGAGGTCAATTGGGCAGTAAATAAATAATCGACGTTGTCGGTGGATGACATAGCGCCGCACCCTGCTGAGCGGCGTCGCTTTATTACTCTCCCATAATTTGGAAAAGATTACCTTGTGTATTTTTCACGACAGAATAATGTTTTCCGATCACTATGTTCCGTAATTGATTGTTACGCCGCACCTAGTCGTCATTTAATAGCTTTGCGCACACTGTTATTATTTCAGAAAAACAATGTAAACTCAAACCATCCTTAAAATCATCATCCATCAAATGAATATTCTATATGCAATATGCACTCAATATCGGAATTAAATAATGTCGATTCTGTTTTTCTTACCATTTCAGTTTTTTCTCGCACCTATAGTTAAGAATATAAAACAAAATTAGCTCCGCAATAGTTAAACAATGCATCACTGCGCATATTAATATTTTATGCACATATATTCAGTAATGGAATTAAAGAAATGGATACCGGTTATATTTATCACTTTTATAACGGTGGATTTAGAGCTTGGTAGTCGAGAGGTTACCGTGTGCGCCTAGCGTAACAATGCGGGCCCGATTCCCACACCTGTTGGATTTAAAACAAAACCTGAAAATGCAGGACTGGATCGTTGGGTAGAGCGATTGTTTCACAACCAATTCTCGTATAATATACTTTAGACATTTCTTTATATTACGAAGATACATAAGCTTCATTTTCATAGCGGATATCGTAAAAAAAGAAGAAAAATAATATGATGGCCCATAATCATTCAGATGATGCTATTGTATACATTTTTAGAATAGGATCTGTCTAGCTTTCTTAGCAGACTTTCTCTCCCATGTTATTTATTAATTTATTTTTACTATTTGCTGTTATTTATACAATATTTACTTCACTTATACATCTTTTTTAAAAATATTATGATGCTTTTTGTTATTGTCGTATTCTAAATGCTTTAAATCAAAAATTTGTAATTTTTTTAACACGTAAACAAATAAAGAAATAAATAAATTACAAGTACCATAAAAAAAATATTTCAAATAATTACGTTTAGGTAAGTTGGTATAATTATAAATAATAATTTTTTCGATAAGTACGAGTATGTTATCACTGCTAATATAAAAATACTGCAAATAGAAAATATCAACATCATCCGTATGAATGTGTTGATTATTAAATATAAATAATCATTGAAATTATCCAGTGTGAGGCGCCACACGACTTTGTAAACACAATTAAAATTATAAAGCAACTAGATACATATTGAACTTCTTTTTTTTATGGTATCCCATATATTATATAAAACAGTGAAAGTCTACTTCTACTTTCACAGTATTTTATAACAATATGGTAAAAAAAAATCATCATTATTGAATGGTGTCTCTGGCTAGCCAGTTACACTCATCCTCTTTGCATCTTTTTTAATCCTATTCACACTTCTTCTCCAAAAAATCAGTGGTTAAGCACCAACTAGAGTTTTTTTAAAAAAACGCATAGAGAACATAAAATTCCTTGTTTCTAAAAATTTTGCCCATAATAATTTTATCAACTTCAAGATATTTGGTTTGTTATATTACGCTTTATATTTTTGTAGAATTAGTATTTGTATAGATATTTTTCCTTCGTTTCTTTTGATTAAAGTGCAATTATATTTGCCAGAACTCAATCCAAAGGGAGTGTCTTAGTAAGGTGACAGTTGTTTTTGCGGTGTCACCAAGACATTGTCAGCAAATAAAAGAATTTTTGCTAAATATGTACAGCGTTTACAAATGTAATACCTTATGAGTAATAATTTTTTTTTAGCCAATGTGAACGTTTAATATTGCTCAGTACCAAGTCCTAGATACTGATATGTGTACTCACTACTCTTGGAAATATTAATAATCCTTGTTTATTTAGTAAAAATAGAACAGATAAGATAATATGGTGAAAATTATGGCGTCTCATGTTTATTTATTTCACATTAATGTCATAAAACACTACAGCTATCCAGATTAAAATGTCTGCTAATAAACTAGAATAACTAAAGGTACCCAAATGCAAATACTGCTGCAAGGCTGCCTTACTGCTATAAAAGAGAATAGCTTCTCTTTTTTGTAAGACTCAAATACAGATTTAATTGTACGATACCAAATGAAGATGATTTAATAATAATAATAATAATGAAATATAGCTTGAGGTTATGCTGCCGACAATATTGGGCCATATCCAAAATATGATGCGTTATATAAATGAGCACATACATATTGCTGCAGATTCAGTTTTACTGTGTCCAACTGTGACTCGGTCCATGAGCTTATGAGTCATTCTCAACTAAGCATAATGAATCTAAGTTCCTTAACTGCATAAAAATCATACGAATTTAATGTGTATTTGGGTGTAGGATATAGTTCCAATGGGCTAAGTGAGTAACCTTGTACTTTTCTATGCAAGGTATATTAAAGTACTTACAGTCGTAATTGTTAATGATGATTTCAAAAAAATAGCAGAATCAATGAAAGTAGAAATAATGAGCTTTCTCCAGACATTCATTGGCTACGTTTAGTGAAAAACTTTCTTGATAGAGTGTGACAAACATTTTGAATTTAATTCAATTGGTTGCAGTAGACACAAAATTCAAACTACTAATGAGACTAATAAATGAGTGAATAACTTCAATTGCTCATTTTTACCTTGGAAGTTACAAATGATGTATCTTAAATTGTCACTACTCAACATAGTAAAACCAAAAATACTGTTTTTGTTTTCTAGATGCCAGTCTTCTTTCTGCTGATTTTAATGGCAGCCGCATCGTCGGTGCACTGTCGCTTGGCTGAGGAGCACATGACAAAGGAAGAGCCGCACGGTGTTGCCGTGTCACCGCCTCCTCCTCCCGCCCTCATTCTGGCTACTCCTTCTTCTTCTCCAGCCCCGTCACCTCCACCAAATCCTCACTCTTGCTTTCAGGCTCCTAGATCCATGTGTCCTCCTCCGCCGGCTATCTGCAGAGCTGTAGATGAGCATTCAGTGCTATGTTGCGACGTTGATAGTACACGTCTCAAGGAGGGCCTCATTTTAAAATGTATGTTCTAATTTTCATAATAGTCTAAAAATGCTGTAAACTCTGCTCTACAATTGATAACAACCAAACTATTCATGTATGAGAATGGAAATTAAATACTGAATTAGCATAGTTACTTATTATGTTAAATTATTATGCAACCATTTTAATATCTTTTCGTTTAACAGAGCATTCTTGATGTTTGATTTTTTGTTATGACACTTTAAAAATGGTTAGTGTATTTTTTGTGTGTTAATTAGGGATATGCAATATATTATTGACACTTAATTATCACTGATTTCAATAGGTATTTGAAAACTATTTCACAGAAAGTTGTTAATTTGAGTAAATATTTTATATACAGAAAAATCTCAATTGCATCTTTTGATTTATAAAGACCTGAGGCATTCATTTTCATATAGTTTATTTTTTTTTACCTAATTGTGACATCATTTTATATGATATATGATAATCATTTTTTCTTAGTGTTTATAATACTAATTGAATATCTCTTCTATATTTTGAATTTATTTTATTATTTTATTATTGAAATTCTTTCAATATATTTTCATATCTAATGATTTCCCCATTTATCCTTTAGTTTAATAAGTCTCTTGAAAAACAACAGATTCAGATTTTACTGAATGTATTTTACTGCTTTAGTCAATTCGTCTATCCTGTCTCTTCATATCCTGAATGCTACATTGGATGAATTGGACGTCGGTCAGTCAATCTGGAAAACTCTCATTTCATTGTCGGTAACGGATGGGCACATAGAAAGACTTGTGGGTAAGTATTAACTGATTATTACAACAGTCAACAAAATTTGTGTTTTGCGATCTGCATACATTTCATTTAAATTATCTCATTCATATTGTATTTGCAGTTACATACTTTTTGTTTTTGCACCCAACATACATCTTAATAAATAAATTCAGGCGTAAACACGTTGATACCTATTGAACTGGTAACGAATTAATTTAAGAATAAAACTACCGTCGACTGCCAAAACTTTGCGTAAAGTATATATCCATTTACTTTATGACCATCTTTACATAAAGTTCAGTATTTATAATATTAATAGGAATCACAAGTCTGCTAAGTCTTAAAAAGTGGTTTCACTTTTATTAATTGTGGGTTTAGTGATAACAACAAGATCAAGTGTCATTGTGTAAAATATTTATTGTTCCTTGTATTATTTTATGAAATCTTGTTCTAGAAGTAGCATTAAGTTTTATCTACTTACCAATTATTTATCTTAACACTTTTATTTATCTAATTATTTTAGGAAATTTTAAGAAGCAGTCACACCCTGCATGTTTGAACATATCCAACAATGGGTTGACCAAAATTGCGCCCCGAGCGTTAGTGAACCTTTTCAATCTGACGACTCTCGATATGTCAAGAAATAATTTAACGGAGATGCCGCATTTTAATGGTCGACAAAGGGATTTTGCATTGGATATTCAAGGTAAGAAATACTTTAGGTATGATGAACATTTTCTTTTCACCATAAACTGCTGGCCTACCCGGTCGAATCATCTTTTATAAACTTGGTTATTCAAAATGTGATATTTATGCAAAATTTTCATATGAAATAAAATCCATATTTTTGGTAGGATAAATTTTTCCTGTATTTAAATCATTGTAATCTCAATATTTTTCCTAACATCCGTCGAAATTCAAGACTTTTGTCAAAGATGGAGTTTACTTGTAAAATGAAAAAAAAAAAATTGAAAATTGAATAATTTTTTTGTGTACGTTATAGGTAATGATGATATGCATTGCCGGAGTGTACTAGACGCTTTGAACCGATACGGGTTGCATTTGAACTTTTTGAATGTCAACACAACATTTTGCACGTCATCCAAAATGTTTAATTGGTTCAACTCAACTGTACTGGTGCCCATCCAGCAGGTGGTAATCATCCACGAACTGAAGAATGACTGCCCAGAAGTATCATCGGGTGGAGCCAACTGCTCCTGCTACATGGAAAGGCTGGATATTGTGCCTGGTAAACCGCCCACGTTTTCGGTCGGAGTTGATTGCTCCAATCGGAATCTGGACAAACTTCCTGATAGATTGCCTCCGAATACTATACTCCTCAATGTCTCCTATAATAATGTGAGTTTAAAGATAAGTCACATTTTGACGTTAAGAATGTTGAGTTTCATTATCAGATTTTGTAAAAATTGGTTGACAATATGATTGTAAATAAAAAGTAAGTGTATTGTACTTAAATTTTTTACAGTATTTATTTGATTCTAAATGCCATTCATTTTAATTTTCACCTCAATTCCGGAATCCCCAATAAAATTTAAAAGTTCTGTATCATTTTTATTTTGTTTTTTTCAGATAACATCATTGACACCATTATCTGACTATCCTTCGTATGAGCATGTGCGAGCACTTAATGCAGATTTCAATCGAATACACTCCATTGTTGAGTTGGAAGGAACTAGATTCATAGACAACTTTATTGAGTTATCGTTGCGGGCAAATAAACTTAAATCGGTGAGATTTAAAAAAATATTTAGCATTAGGGTCTATATTCACTGTTGTGTGAAGGACTTATTAGTTATTTCTAATTTTCTCATACTTCACCAAGAATATGAAAAATGATCATTCCAGTTACTTTGGTCTTTTGGTGATTCATGCTTTTTATGTCATGGTGGATCTTTTTATTTAATGCCTGAAAACTACTCAGTGGTGTTACTACCTTCTTACACGAGGGTGGAAAGCATCAGGACTTAATCATAAATGAGTCCAAAATCTCATTGGATAAATTTATTAGCTTACAATATTTTGGCTACATCACTGGTCGGTCACACATTTATAATTCTTGGACAACTTGGACTTGGTAAGATAGATGTTATTTATTAATGTCCTAAAGAATGCACACTGTCAAAACCTGACTTAACGTTCTATATTTACTTGTGTAATGTTATATATATATTTATATTAATTATAATAATTTTATTAAATTATAATTAATAAAATTATTATAATGCTTCTTTTGCAGATTCCAACCTACATGTTATCAAACACTTTCGACCGAAATTGGTTTTCTAGAACAATCCACCTAGCCAAGAATTATTTACACTGTGATTGTACCACTGCAAAAGAATTGAAGGTTTGTTATTTTTATTTAAAAAAATATATTGTACTTTTAAAACTATTAACAATCAGTTCAGAAAAGACCTCAAAAGTCAACATCATTAGACAGGTTTTTAATCAAAACACATCAACTATCTTTAGAAATATCCAGCAAAAGTAAGAACACTTCTCTTATTCACCTTACACTTACCATGAGGTCACAGTTATATTTTCATTTATTATTAGTTTAATATTATTTGCTATAAAAGTATAAATAAACTTCAATCTGGGGATCTGCAATGAATTAGTGCAATTTCCACTATTTCTTTGCTGAAAAATTTGTTTAGTATTCTTACAAATCCCGATTTAAACAGCCTACACAACTAAGTTGGGTAAACCTAGTAAGGTTCCACTATATTAATTATGAGTAAATAAGCCCTTGGTTGGCAAGTTGGTATGTTCAAATGATTTGATACAAGATGTTGTTGTTCAAATCACATAGCTGTATACAATGGACGTTCAGTGAGTTGATCAACTTAGCAAGATACGATAGGCTCCACATTGTGTTGATTTATTTATAAAAAAGAGTCCTTCCATGCTATCATCAATTTTGATATATCATTTTTATAGGAATGGTTACGCAGTAAGTCAAAGCATATTCCTGACTATGATGAAATATATTGTGAAAATATTCAAGTGCGAGTGATAGACTTGGTGGAGAGTAAAATGTGCCAGCAGCAACGTGATTGGACTGATTACATATACTACATTATAGCCTCAGAAGTGCTTCTTTTAATTGTGCTAGTCGCTAAAGTGTCTTATGATTATTGGGTGTTTAAATCTGCTGGTTATTTACCATGGCCCGCAAGCAAAATGCCCAAATTGCCTTGCGATTGCTTGTGTGAATAGATGAGTTTTATCATCCTTATTGTAGATCTTATTCCAAGGGGAGTGTTTGTGATTTATTATTGGGAATACAGATACACTCGGACCTCGTATAACATGGTCATATGGTTCCATAAAAACGTTGTGTAGTACAAATCCGTGTTATATGAGATTTGAAGTTCATACGAAATTAGGGTATGCATTCAAAAAATCATCTAAATTCAATTGTATCCTTTATTTTTTCCAATAATCAATATACATATTTATTTTACATACTTAGATAATATAGATCACTCATCATGACTATCACTTACAATCCTATTCGTTCAACTGCTTTTCAAGATGGTTTGTAAATTTTCATTATTGGAAGGCTCTTGAAAGTTTTTGGAATTAACCTTTTAAAACTGCCTCATAAGCGATTGTTTGCTTTTAGTGTGCAAATCTTTATGTATTTCATGATAATGAGCCAAGCAATTTTGTAATTTACTCTTGAACATCAAACTTCTTTCTATTATAGGATCAATTTCAATAAATTAATGCTATAATTTATCAGCTAACCCCAAAACTGCATTTATTGTTTTTAATGTGAAACATGTAGCTGTTTTGCTGAGACTGCTTTCTGGGATCAGACTTGTCAATCAATTTTTAAATGATTGTTTTGTCTGTGTTTTACTAAAATATGGTACAATTCATCAACTATGTTGTATAGGAACCGTGTTGTAGAAGTACCATTTTATATGAGGTCTGGGTGTACATCAAGTATGGATCTCCACTCTCTGTTTTATCGTGTAACATCTTACTATTGTATGTGTATTGTGTTGTACTAAATCTGTAAAATTTAAATTACAAATACTAGATATAATAATAATCAATATATCATGTTCGATAATTTTGTTGATGTATAAGTGAGATGTCTGTTTTTTATTTATCATCACATGTTCACATAATACATGAAACTTATAAAATGCGTAGAAATGTTGAGATTATATAATTGTTGATTGTTTTTATTAGATTGAGGATTAACTATTATTCATATTGACAAATTATGTATTACCATGAAACTAAAATGTATTAAGGGTAATCAATTTAATGAGAATTATTATGGTTAGATAATGATGCAAATTTTAAAATGAATCACACATTTGTAAGTTCTAACTTACAACATCATTCTATTTTATAGTGATATTTGTTTTTCAAGTTAGTGTACAAATTAGTGAATCATTATATGGTGATACTTAATATGTAATATAATTTCACAGGTTTAGTTTTTGTATTCTCATAATCTATAAAAAATATTTAATATGTCCATACTCTATCTTGCCATATTGCCTTCACTGTTGAATGCTCATCATTTAACAGTTTTTCTATCATTTGTAAAATTTACAAAACTAAGTCTTGTATAGAAATTACATGTGCCGTAATGGCATTTCTAAATGCTGCAATTTATTTCTAAGTTTATTTTTAATCTTGCCAAATTTTTTTATAGTCTCGATAGTATATTGTGACATAATATAAAATATTTGAAAATTTTTTGTAGGAAAATTGAAATATACGTTGTTGATTCCAACGTAAATTAAGTTACTTAAGATTGTTTTAAAATCTTGAATTCGGTTAAAAACCAATAACATGAAAGTAGTTCAAAATTAGGTAGAAGTTATGAAATTAATTAATTAAAAATATTTGCTGTTAAAACATGAAGTTTGCAGATTGACTTTTCGTATTGAGGCTGCTTTCATTTCTTTTTGCGTGTTATTTCTGATGCAAATGTGGGTTTCAAAAGCAAAACTGCCATTTTTCTCTTTCATAAAATATAAAAAAAATTAAAATACCTGAAGGAGCTCCTGAAGTAAAATTTTATACTGATCTTCATTATGATTTTTTTTTTGTTTTCTCTGATAATACTTGTTTCTTATATAGAGCAAATGAAACTTCTAGCATTCCCTATGACTGATTATTTTGTCTCTTTCCTAACATGTCAATATTTTTTAATAATGCCTTCTAAAATGATGCGGGAAGGGTCTAGTAACTCTCCTAATACATATTTTACTGAGCATTTTTCCTTAACTTCATTTATTTTTTTTCGAAGAATTGTAGAATCAATAACTAACTTATAATCAAAAGAAAAGGTTCCATCTTATGGTGGTTTTATTTTTAATGCCCACAAACTAAGAATGTTATATAATTATTAAATCAATAGAAGATATAATTATCTTCGAAAGTTTGTCTATAATTTAAAATCAACTGTATTTAGATTACAATTACAAATATACTTTCAACAGCTGTGTACAGTATATTTAAAGAGTAATGTCATGTTTTTTTACTGATAAACAAACGAAAATATGTGCCTTAATTTTCTAAAATTAATACATATCGGATCAATGCCTTTAAGCACTAGACAATCATGTCTATTTTATAATATATTACACTGTTTATTTTTATGTGATAAGATAATTAAATGTATTTGTAAATATAATATATAAAAAATGATCTTATATTTTGATAATGTAAATAAGACTGAATAAACATCCTTTTTATTATTCAACACGTTGATTGTATTTCATCAATTTCTACAATGTGTTTACATTTACAGGTGGTAATTTTTGTTTAAAATACTGTCACGGTAATTAATGTGTTATATAAAATGTACAATTTAAAATATATATAGGACTCAAACCCCCCCAGTTCAAATTTATTCATAAGTGGCAGTCGATTTAACATAGAGTTGTGTAATAAAAAGAGGGTAGTAAATAAATAAAATTTCTTTTTCATACAATTATTTATTGAGACATAATTGTAAAAATTAAAATAGAATGGTGGTTTGGGAAAAATGTTTTAGATGTTTCTCTAAAAAATTTTGTTTATCGATTAACGGTATTATTTCCTGAGTTGTCAAGTGGAGATTTTTTCTTCATTTCTTGAATGTGTAATATTAATATACATTTCATAGTTAATTTATACATTACATAATTATTTCATTAAATGGTTTATCGAATCACTTTTTACAGATAATTAAATATGTAAAATAGTTATTTGCAAATTATAAAAGAGAAACTAGATTTGACTACAAAAATTGTCCAATAGAATCGATAAAAATCATTGGTAAAATTGGTAATCTCAGGTATGAGAGAAAACATTAACATTTTTATTTAGCTGTTTTATTTACTTGAAGAATTTATATTAATTTCCCAGCCACTGCAATGGTGATATAAAAATCATACCAAATGTTTTTATCTAGTTTTTCTCAGTGATCTTTTTTCTTGAATGACTTCTTTGCTTTTGCTTCCAGAGTTTTTTTATTTTTGCCAATGGGTTTTTTCTTCATTTTGTTAGCAATGTTGCCTTTGATTTTTTTTGTATGTTTAACTTTATTGTTATCTCTTTGCACTGTTTTGCGTTCATCGTTACCTTCATTTACTTTCCGTTTCTTCATTGTTTTCTTGTTATCATCATCTCCTGACTTTCTCCTGAAGATAATAAAGGAAACACATAATTAGTAATTTCCCATTATTCACATATGTATAGATGTTTTCATTAATGCGTGTTTGATTATTTGACTTTAAAACACTCAGTTTGTCTTGGTAGACTTATCAAGTAGAATACCAGAGAAATTGAATATTTTAGATTCTGATTTATTGTTGCAGTCCTGTCTTAATTACGTCTAGAAGTTGTGTTATGAAGACAATTCATCAATGTTAAAGATCAAATTAATCTACAATCAATTACATAGACAAAAACTAACAGTAAATTATTAACAAGTATACACTGAATCCCTTAGAGATTATTATTATTTCGATAAGTTGATAGTATAAAATATTCACTTACTTCCAGCCTCTTCTCTCTGGTAATTCAGTAGATATGTCCTCTCTCTTTGGTGCAAATTTGAGAAGGCTTTTACGGTTTTTCCTAGTCTGCTTTAATGTTAGCATGAATTCTGGAACCTCACAACCAGACTGCTTCATAACTACTATAATACTGTAAAAAATAAATTTAAAATGATGTTAATAAGAGACACATGCAAGCACGAGTCTAGTGTATATATATACTTAGATTAGTCTTAAATTAAAATGCAGTATTTTTTTACAGGGCTATTCAATAACTTACCTTTTTAAATTAGGGATATCATCTTGTGTGAAAAAAGTAACAGCTTTGCCTTTTTGTCCTGCTCTACCAGCTCGTCCAATTCTAAAACGTTGAAAATAATATGAATTTGTGGTATATTAAGTATCTCCCTCTGTCATATCACCATAACATGTTGAAATAAAAAAAAAAAAAAATTCTGACATTTTGCAAATTGTTATGGGCCATGTATACTAACTTAATCTCTTAACTGGCTAAATACAATACATTGTCGTTCTTGAAATCGACAAAAAATGCTAACGACGTCTAATCAGAAATAACTATAAATGATTCGTTGTGAACAATTTCTCATAAGGATTCTAAAATTTTCAAAAATATCAATTTTTTTTTTTTTTACTGTGTGTGAGGCATATAAATATTGCGAAAACTTATCTATATTTATTCACAAAATTATGTTTTTAGCTAATCGTTTTACTGATTGGGCATAAAGCCATTTATTTTTTTAAAACATCTCAGGTTGCTATCGTAATAGTAAATCGTAATGTTAAAATGCACATGCTTCACAACTCAACAATTAAGGCGAGAATTTTTAATACATTGTATTATAACTAAAATAAATGGAATAAGACTTTCATAAAAAAATGTTATAATCACCTGTGTACGTAAGAAATGGAACTAGGTGGAAAATCATAGTTAATGACAAGATTTACACCTCGGAAGTCAATACCTCTTCCCATCAACTCTGTACAAATTAACACCCAGATTTTTCCCATTCGAAAACTTTTTACTACATTATCTCTCTGAAAAAATAAAGATATTATAGTTTCACTTATGGAGATACACAAACATCTTTTGATGATTAAAATAATTATATTATTTATTGTATCGAGAATATAAATGCGAAAATATTAGTGATAGATACATGATTGAATGGCGGAAGGAAACCAAAAGTAACTCTCTAAGATGTTAGGGTAGTCATAAAGAAACATTGGGGAAGAACCTAATTCATTGTTGTTTTATAAAGTAAGATGGAAGTAGCCGTTACTTTGCAATGACGTTTTGAATCTTTGAGACACTCTCCTGAAAAATGTCATGTTTGCATGATACAGGATTATACGTATGTACTATTGATATCTAAACTGGTTTTGCCATTTAAGATTCTTTCAATCGCATTCATTATCAGGTGAAAGCGTTTTGATTACGTGAATTCTACATAATGATTTTTCACCAAAGATTGACAAAATTATTAAAAGATTAAAAAAACATATAAATGACATTGAATGAATTATGTGAGTAAATTAGATAACTTACTTGTAACTGTGTTCTGTCAGCATGAATGACATCAACGTTAATTCCGTCATACAACAATTCTTTAAATAATTGTTTTGCTCTGTCTTTACTCTGAACAAAAACTAAAAAAGAAAATTTTTAAGTCACAAAATTCATCAAAAATTTGTAAAATATTGAATATTGAATATGGTACAATGTATCAATCACTTTGTGTATATAAAGGAGCACTTAATGAATAGAATTCAATCAAATGAATGGTCTGTCAAATAATTCAGATTTAATTTTTTTATTCTCATATAATATTTTGGATTTTTGCCGTGAAGTTATTTTTGGATAGTAATTATTCCATTTTCCCAATTATTAAAAATATCTTCTTGGTAAACCTCTTCATTTCTCAGAGCAAAATTGTAATATCAAAATGTTGAAATACCCACTTATGATATTATTATATTTACCTAAAACAGGTGGTTTAAGTCCTTGTTGCACCAACTGTCGAAATGCAATCAATTTTCCAGATTCACTTCCAACATACAAAAGTTCCTGCTCTACTAATTCTGTTGCAGCATTTCTGAAAGTAAAGGATTTACAAAATAAAGAATTTTTAAGAGAAGCAAAAAATCCGATGTATGAAGAAATATTTTTTTAAATATGTATAATGGCCATTATTATTTCTGTTCAAATTGTGACGTTTTTATCAGAATGTGGCAGATACATGAAACTGGAGGTGGATTAGACCAACAATTATCTTCTTCCACCATATTCACTCTCTATATAGAGCATATGGCTTTCACATGGTGGCTCCAAGAGTCTCTGTTGTGGTGACCACAAGACAATCCGACAGTAGTTGTAGCTAAGAGCAGGGGATTGAAAGGCAATTATTCGATACCTCAAAACTGGTATTTTGGCTAAAGGAAGGAAATTCCCTACAGAAAACAAGGGTTAAACCGAACTTTAGAGCCTTTGTAACTTAGACCTCAGGAGTGCAGGGTTAATCACTCTGCGCCCTTAAACTCCAAAAAGATTAATACATTGCCATACCTCGGACAACATCCAATTCCTTAACGATTATAATTAGGTGATTGATATAGAACAAAAAAAAAAAATATTCTACCTTTGCCCGACAGTGATACATAACAGCTGATCCATATTCCTTCGGCACCAATCAACTAATATGGGCGTTTGTGTTGCGCTGAACAGTGATAGATTTGCTTCCGTACCGCAAGCATTCATAACCTTTTCAAGCTGTGGTCTAAAATCGGATTCATTACTATCTGAGCCTTCAAACAATTTATCTGCTTCATCAATAACAAGCCATTTTACTCTGAAAATAAATAAATTTAATGAATTTATTGAACTAAAAGTATATTGTTCCGTCTTTAAATAATAAATATCAGTGAGTGCAGTTAATTTTGTAGTTAAAAAGAGAAATAATTACTTACTTCTCCAAGTTGATAGGAGATGATTCATGATCAAGGAGATAACATAATCTGTTAGGTGTACTTATAAGAAGATCTGGAAAATATACAAAAATAATTGAATAAAAACTGAAAAATATTAAAAAGGATCAAATTCTACAACACATATAATATATATACAAACAGGAGTGGTGTGGTTCTCTGGTTTATTTTCTTTTATTCAAAGACCAACATATCGTCTTATGTGGATCTAAGAATTACTATCCATGGTTCTAATATTAAATAATCAGTAATGATACTGCAACTTACCAGTTTTTCTCAGTATCGCTTTTTGACTTTCTATTTTGTCTTGATTTATTTTTGGCACAAAATTAATGACCAAGTTAGTTCCAGCACTTAATCTTAAAGCTTCCCTGTATGTCTGCTTCGCCAATTCTCTGGTTGGACACAAAACTAAGGAACGAGGACCTCTTGATGGAGTTTTCAGCATGTGTAGTAATGGTAAAACAAATGCAGCCGTTTTTCCTGAACCAGTAGGAGCACAAGCAAGAATTTGACGGTTCTAAAAATGCCATAAATCTATCAGACATGTAAAATAAGTAAAACGATAACCACTGATCCATAACACACCGAATACTGGAATATTTTGTATCAGGAAGTCTTGTATTCATGTAAAAGTTGGAGTTATCCAGTGTCAGCTTCCTGAACACTTTATGAGTCGTCTAGTTCCTGTCTACCATAATTACACCTTGGTAAAATGTTGGCAAATTGATTCTTTTGTTTGTTAATTTTTCAAAATTTTATTTCAAAATAAAAAAATCTACGAAATTATTTATTTCTTGGGCTTCGTGGTTGGATTACGAATGTTGAGTAGAGTGAACGAGTAGAATTAAATATTTGCTTTAATTATGTTGTATGAGTAATTATGATAATAATAATTGATTCGTAATTTTCAAATCGACTTTTTATAGAGTTTTATTGCCATTGGGATCTTATCAACCTTTCATTATGATCATAAATAGAGACTAGAATAATACCTCATATTTAGTTCAAATTTGACAAAAAGTGCACTTATGGTAGAAATTTTATTTTTCATTTCATGGTTCATTTCCATAATTGTGTTTTTTTATCCACTATTCATTAAGTAACTTAGTATTTGTCATTATTGTTAAATTATTCTCAACAACCCTGTATTTAATAAAGCTTTGATTTTAGCACTGGCCATAATTTATTTCCATGTGTGCCAAATGTTCTTCATAAAATTTAAAAGTAATTGGTGAATTCTTGATACATCATCGATTTACATACCTCTAGCATACAAGGAATTGCTTGTCTCTGGATAGGTGTAGGTTCCATGTATCCACATTGAATTAGATTGTCCACCAACATTTGCGGCACTCCATATGTATCCATGAGAGAGAAAAAGTCTTTGAGAGGTGCTGCTACTTCTTGGCCAACAGCACGAATGCCATGCTCACTGCGAAAATGACGGGCCTAAAAAAATCGGCAGATTGTAATTTGTCCGAAAGAAGATCAATGCTACATTTACAAAGGTGATTCCACAAACTTTATTGATTGCGTAAAGAATACACAGTGAATATTTATATATAGAGGTGGTATAAAAATGAAAATCATCTAATGTTGTACAAATTATAGCTATAAACCAATATAAAAACTAAAGAAGAATAAAATTACATGTTTTAGTGGAATTAATATTTGAAAAACACTTATTATTTAATTGGTAAAAATGAGCTTTACCTCCTCACGTTCTTTGGCTGTCTGTTTTTGTAGAGATACCTTCTTTGATCTTCTTCTTTTGGTCTTTTTCTTAACGCCTAATTCCGTGACTGTCAAATCACTTGTAAGTTTAAGCTCATAGTCATCTTCTTTCTCATTTTGTAGTGGCTTTTCGTTTTCATCGAAAAAATGTTCTACTTTTAATTTTTCTTCTAACACATCCAACGATTTAATATCAGCCACCTCTGGTTTAGCAATTAAAGAAATTGGGGTTAATTCCTGAAACAATGTAATCTTACTTCTGAGCAGAGGGTCATATATTTGAATGGCATTGGTTTCGTATAACATTTTTTATTAATATTTTAATAAACAGTATGGTGCCTTATATATCACAAATGGATCAGTAAATTAATGGTTAGGTTTAGGTTTCTTTAAAAATAACTTCTAGTATTTTAGGAAAACAATATTTAGTTTGAAAAACAGCTGCATTGACAATAAACATTGAAAAATCAAACTATGAAAGTGATGTGTGAACAGCGCTTCCAACTTACTGCAAGCTTAACCATCTTTTTTGCAAAAGTTCTGTGACTAACCTAATAAAGTCCGCTAAAATAAATGTTTACACCTTATTGGCTGTTTAATGGACAACGAAACATTTTGTTAAAGCTCTATTAATATTCCAGATTGAGGCGAAACTTTTAACTGATTTAAACTTTATAAATTAATTTCAGTAATAAAGTGATGCTCGAATCCAGTTCTGATGGCTGAACAGATTTAATATAACTCAAAATTGAGAATCTTCACATAAAGGATGCTCTAATATGTCATATCATGTAAGTACAACACATTATATTACTAAAGTATACCTACCAAAAATGTTTGGTTGAACTAATTGAGGTTATGTTTTGAGAACTAATTGTGTTGGAAAGAAATACTAACCTTTTTCCGTCCAAGAAGCTTGGATTTAAATGTCAGACCTTTGGTCAACTTTTTGAATATGTCGTATGCATCCATATCATTTATTTATTTTTGAAATTACAAATTAAAGCATCGGCAAGGAAGCATGCGAATGTGACGTTTAAAACTGTCAACTGTCAATGGTTGATAGTGCTGTGGAGAACTTGGGTATTGAATACTTGAAACTGGTACGAGAACCCAATACTTAATTTAAAAAGTATTCGATACTAATGATTACGAAAGAGTACTTTTTATAAATGATGAGTACTTTCGAAAAAATCGGCTACTTTTTCAGTATGAGTACTTTCTGAAGAAGCTGATACATTTTTGAAAACGAGTAGTAAGTAGTTGAGTAACTGAGTATAGCTGGTAAGACCTAACAAAAGGCTTCATGACACAAATCTGAAAAAAATTACGTAATCTTCCGAAAACATTGCTCTTCAACTATGAGTATTTGTAAAACGGAATGAGCACAAAAGTATCCATTACTTTTATAAAAAAAAAATAGTACTCAAAAGTACTGTTTACGCACAACACAACAAAGGTATTATTGTTATCAGTGCACCTACAAACTTGAAAATAATAATTATGGCATCCCTGTAAACATAAATCGAGGTGATATTCATACACATTCAGACTGATTAATAAGTTAAATACATTTTGTTTCTCGTTAATTGTTATTTTTATACACGTGGGTAATATTGTAAAATTAAAAGTAAAATTCTTATTGTATAATCTTAAAATAGTAATTAATATTTTCGACTGATGGTGCTTGATGGAAATTGATTTTAAATTC
>JAGVSQ010002700.1:0-23775 GCA_022683975.1 Rhyacophila evoluta | reverse complement strand
ATATGTTTGTTTTAACCATATGTATATCGTGTTGTTAATGTATTAAACTTATAATCTGTGATATTACAACATGTATAAAGTAAATAAATAAATGATTAAACTTTAGAAAAAAATAATAAGTTGAAAGTCGAACCAATTTAAAAAAATCTTATGATTATGTTAGAACTACGTATACGAGAATTTCTTACATATTATTTAATGACCAAGAAATATGTTAGAAGTGGAAAATCACCATGAAAAGTAATACATTATATTGTATGTGTCAACCTTCTTCAGTTTATAACAAAACGTTTTATCTATATGAAATTTTCCCCTCATAGCCACATAACGTTGTTCACGGCAATGGTTCGTTGAGCATGCGAAGAAAAAGATTGTAATATGTTCAGAAGCAGGTGGCAAAGCTAAAGAGGTTCTCTCTTTGATTAAGTGCCAAAACGCGCATGGCGAGGACTGTGCTTGAATTGAATATTTTATTTGATGTATTTTTTATGTCAGAGGGATGCGGTGCCGCGGCCTATAACTGCCAGGCGAAGCGCGACGCATTCTAGTATACCCCATTCTCACGTGATATTGCTACCAAAGTATTGCAACTAGTGATGCTTTTCACGTAGCATTTTTATTAATATTATAATTTAAATCAAGATGTATTATCGTTAAGAACGGGATCTTAACTCATTCTCTGTTTTATATATCACAATAAGTTTCCTTGAAATCGAATCACTTAAAGCTTCAGGCTCTGAATTTCCCATAATTTCACCGTCGGGATTGAGATCAGCAAAGTCACTTTAATTCATTAATGTTACTTGTGAAAACGAATTATTCAGGTCAGTATTTTCTTGGGAAGGAATAATTTCGACTTTATGTATGAGATTTATATGACGTTTTCTTGAGTTTCAATAATCTGGCAGTTGTTTTCTTGATAATATAACCTACAGATAACTTACTCATAGCGTGTTTGCAGTTCAAGAAAAATCATTATCTGCCGAAACGACTTTTTCCTGAACATAAATCTGAAATAATTACTGATAATGAGTTTTTCCCTATTTTTTCTCCGTTGATAGGATAGCTATCGTCAAACTGATTTTTTCCAGCGATAGGCCTTGTAAAAATTAGTGGATCTATCAAAAAAAGTAATTTTGGCCAAAAATGTACTTAATAAGTTTTACTTTCAAAGGGACGATATATCCAATTACCAAAATGCTGGTTAATATCACTTCGTTTTATCTCATACTTGAAAAATTAGCTTTTTTGAATAAACTGTACTATTCTCGCGAAAAATATGGTCAACTTGTCGGTTGTATTTCTAGCTATTTTTTTATACCATGTTCGCTCCCAACGTGGAGCATATAGATTTACACAGTATGAAGATATGCACTACGATAGTATAGTATATGGATCTCCGCAATGTGAAGACGTCTTGACAGATTATTTTTCACAAGAATTGTTTGTTATACAATTGCTGAACTCAATGAACATCCAGTCCTGCATTTTTCGATTTTTGAAATCCGACAGATAGGGAATCGAATCTGCATTTTTCAGATTGCTAGGCGCGCATGCTACTGACTACGCTACCGGGATGACTTAACTGATTATAGGACAAATAATTTTTAAAAATTTCCTAAACACTTCCAATTGAAAATTTTCTTCTAATCATCAAACTGATCCTCTAAAACAATTAGGAATTTTAATTCGAAATAAAATAAGGAATTGAAATTTATTACTGAAAAACTTTATAATTATTTAATATGATCTGTACCGGGACTGGCCAATGAATACTTAATTAAATAATTAATATTGATGATAATACCAACCAAATGAAATTGTTTTTATATTACTCGATATAATTTGAAATTTTTAGTATTATGTAATGTTAATTAATTATGAATATCAAATTTCATTATTTAATCATTTTATAACTGAAAGAATCAATCCTTGTATTATTTTACTAATGATATTATTATTCTATTAAACAAAGATGAATTGTAAATGAATGAATAACGAGCCAGTATTTTAATTGTCCTATCGTATTGATTAATAAAGTATAAAATATTTAACTTGGTTAAAATACACTATTTCGCTGGCGTATACGTACTATATATCGGTGTATTACCGCGAAGTCGCAGATAATAATCCAAGTAAAATTTAATATTTTTTCAAGAAGCTTTAAGTTTAGAATAACCATGATCCATCCGCTCAACAAGTCGAAAAATACTTGTTAGGGATAAGTCGATATTTTCCATTTTCCCATCTCTATCTTCTATCCAATCCCATCGCCAAGATTTTAAGCAATCTTTTGTATTTTTCACGATTCATGTTTTTCATCTCAGCTCTTATTTTAACGTCAAATAAACTTTATGATAATGCCAGGTGTAGCGGCACTTACGATGCAAAATATTACCGATATTAAAATGTATTTTAGTACTACGGAGTGATTTATCGTTGATGGGGTAACGACCTTAATAATTTTTAGCCCTCAAATTAAGTTGTATTCAAAACTAATCACCTAAATGTTCCCTCCATCTACCGGTCCCGTTTTTACACCAGGTCATAATTATGCATATCCCGAAGATCTGTTATCGATAAGCGATCTATTTTATTTGACGGGAATGTCCCGGGAGTAAATATAAATTACCCAAAGATTGTCTCGCACTCAAGTGCACTAGAGTTAAAAATAACTAGGACAAGAAATAGAGACTTATTTGGTCTAGCAATTATGTGAAGAGATTGTCACGCCCACGTAAAGTAATGAAATTCGCACTTGTGCTCCAACCTTGTATTCCAACAGCTCGTTGGACCGATTTGAGTAATTCTTCCTACTCTTAACACATTCCTGGACATTATCATAAAATATTATTGACATCCTGTTGTATACATATACATATATAGACAAATTAGTTTAATGAACAGTAACTATTAACTAAGCTCTTGAGCAGCTACGAAACTTAAATGTCCAAGTGATGTACACTCGCTTGCGTATACCCACATAAATTTTCTATCTTTTTCGTTAATCGCCAAATATTCTTTTTCATAATTTTATTAATAAAAATTATCAATACACACAGCTTAACTTAAAATAAAATTTTATATTTCAGTTGCTTTTTAAAATAAAACGGTTATTTTTAATCGATTTTGATTTACCTAAAATATTTTTCTGGCACGTGGCAATTATAAAAAATTAATTCAGATTATATCAATCACTATATAAATATTTATTCGAAAAATATTTTACCAACTTCACATAATATTTTCGGCACAAGAACTGCGAAAGAAATTCTTATCACAGCCTTAGGCTAAATAGACATCTTGATAATATCGAGTTCCTTTCGTGAATGAAATACTAAAATACAAGCTTGTTTGAAAAAAATCGAGTTGAGTGCTTGACAGCAAAATTCAAAAAATAAAAAACAAAAATCGAATTCTTTTTAATTTTTTGATTTTTGATTTAAAAAAAACCGTAAATATTTAATTTATTATGATTGTGTAGATATCGACACAACTAAACTAAACATATTCATGTATATCTCATTTTATTTGATTCTCATTATAATTTTATTATACATTGATTAGTTGTCATCTTAAACAGAATAACAAACAACTACAATTAATCGAAAATATGTAATGAAATCGATTAAACATTTCGTTTTCGTATTACTTCGCTTACTATTATATCATGATTTTATAATATACATGGGAAATATAATAAAGAACTATATGGAGGGAGACAAAAAAATTTACACATTTTTTTAATGATACGCCGTTCTTTCAATTCGATGATAAAAATGGACGATACTATTTTTGTTTGTGGAAAAATATCAAAAAATTCACGCATATATCAAATATCGTCTGGAGATAAATGGATATGACATATTACTTATTCTGAACAAGATGAGATATCACCAGTTTTTTATATGAAAAAAAAATAGCTTTGGTACCTTTCAACTTTTTCATTTAGATAGTTTATTTAAGCTTCGCCAATATTTATCTTGCCTTTCTGATTAGAAACGGAAATTTTTCTAAAGCTTTTAGAGCTAAAGTTTCTCTTTGAAAGTTTACGGTTTAAAAGTTGTTAACGTGTTCATTTCAAATATACAGCCTGAACGGTATAGTACTCAAAGTAAACTCAAAGTTTTTACCTTTCAAAACAGTTTACCTTTGAAAAATCTGCAACAGCTGCAATATTTTTTCTTGCATCTTAATTGGACGTAAATTAATTATAGAACTGGAGATCAAATTTATCGAAATCTTTTGAAAATCAGTTCACGATAGCCATTTCTTGAATTTATTTTATTGTGTATAATTTAAAAAAGCCGCTCTCTCAAATAATATTATATGATACAAACTATAAAAAAATATACATTTTAAATATAATACAATTTTATTTGACAAGTGTTAGGCCGGAAGTTACGGATTCAAATCTTGGACTTTTAAAAATCTGAAGATACATAACAAGACTGACAATCAATCTTTGTGAATAATATCAACTCCCTATCGACAACATATATATATATATATCAACAAAGTATCAAGTCTACAGTACTCGCTATTTCCCGTGTACTTCTTATACATAAAATCGAAGCTCAAATTCCGTATTGGTATTAATGTCGTTTTAGATAAAGATTTTAAATCCGCTTTTTTGATAAATCTTGTAGCCAATTTTCCTTCATATCATCAGTTCTTAAAATTACAATACAATCTTGAAAAAGAATAACCTTTAATGTACAAACGAGATGATTTTTATATTTAAGGTTCATATCTTCAAAAAAATATTTCTTTAATAATATAAAAAAATAATTTTGTATTATTGAATGACTGTTTTAAATAAAATTGCTTTTTGTTTGAATTTATTGCTTGAATTTTTTTCTAATAAAAATTACATTTAAATCATGTTTTGGAGGGTAAGATTATACCAAATTTTTGACCTTATTACAAAGAAAAGTGTAAATGTCATTCGCTCCGAGAATATGAATCTACAATTACTCAACCCAATAGGCATCCAGTCCCACATTTTTAGATTTTTAAAAACACGACATATGTGAGAAACGAACCCGTATTCCTGGACTGCGAAGCGCGCACGATTTAAATAAATAAATGGTATATATATATAAAACACAAGTAATAAACCTTATATAAACATATTTTCATTTATAACAGTTCATTTTCTCCGAGTTTTATTTGTCAACAACTGCTTTCAATATAAATTATATTTGACATTTTTATGACATTTTATTTGTGTTCGTTTATTCACTATAGTGCATACTATATTTATTTGCAGTCCAATTATAGATACACTCTAACAAGAAAAGTTATACAATAGCAATACGGAGAATACAAAAAATCCAATTCAACTTCCTGCGATATAAAGTTGAAATAGAATTCATCATACGGACTTGAAAAAAAATTGAAAACATTCTCCGCTCGTTCAATTTCACCTGGAGGCAGGATATGAGACACAATATGACAATTCTCTCACCTATAATTGTTCACAAACATTGGCACTTTGAGAAATAACACGATGTTTTATGGTTCACTTGGGATTGGTGAGCAGAGCCTGCCTCAAAGGAGATTCTTGCCAGCTTGCCATTCCTTTGGCCTTTGGGTTTCCTTCAGTATCTACCTTTATTGTGTAGTTTCAAAATTGCCGACCCTTTCCTAATCCGGATATTTTGACACATTGACGTTCTCAAATATATGATTGATAAGTGAAGTCATATTTTTATGAGTTTTTTTATTATTTTTTTGTAAATCACACTCTTAATATTTTTTAAGACAGCGTACTCGTATATAAGATCCTACATTATATAACGTATAACGATTGTGAACTATTTAAAATCAAACATCTCAGTTTTACTATGAGACCGAAAACTGCGTGTATATTGTGTTGATTCAACAACGTTAAGTCCACTGAATATCTAACTGAGAAAAATGCAATTTTATAGCATCTTATGTATTATCTTATGATGTTTATACGTGATATATAAGTATTTAAAGAGTGAATTTTTGCGGGTTTGAAGTATCTCATCATATGTAGATTTACATACTCTATTAAAAGTAATTAAAAATACATTTTTTTTTGTGGACTTAATGATGTTTGATATCAACCCGCATATATGATTTTTACACTTTGTATATTCGTGTGCTTTAGTATATTTCTGTCGTTTACCCTATCCGCTTCGAAAATTAATTTACACGATGTGAAAATGTCCAACTCAGAGAAAAGTAGAGTACACATATTGATATTAATACTTTTTTATAGCTAAACAAAGAATTTTATATTATTGGTTGCCGTAGAGTTACAGTACCCATAAAGATCGTCTGCAATTCGGGGACTGTCAATGCATGACAATTATTTGGATTGAGGCAGGCGTAATGAATAGTTTCATGCTACATGCCATGCTTATATCTGACGTATCTCAATCTTGGATTGGCAGTCCCCGGACTGCAGGCAGACTGTAGGTATATAGGTATCATAACTCAACCCATTAGATGATTAGCCATGTATTTTTCCTTTAAAAATATTGGATTTGAAACCCCATCTACAGAACTGATACGCAGCCGCTTACTCTTTGGACATACGACATCGTATACGTTGGCTACCAGAAGGAAAAGAAAAAATGAAAATGACAAATTGAATTGATTATTTAATACTATTAATCTAAACTTATCGTTTTTTTATAAATATTGATAGTTCGTATTAATTTATCATGAATTTCGATCATTGTAAAAATTATCAATTTACAAAATGATTCAAAAATTTCTTTTTACATAATTTTTGGTTGAAATGTCTCTAGGAGTCATCCGTAGACGTATTGAGTTTTACGACATTCAGTATATAAATTATTATATAGTATACATCAATTTGTTGTATTTACTCTTCAATACATAGCTTTAATACTTATAACAGAAATCCAACAAAGCGATAAAAATATCATAAAGCACAGTTCACATTATAATCTTGTAAATGCGTTACGATCTTTGGTGACGCCAATGCTATGCATAAAATCGCTGCGGAATTTTGTATTTTATTTGACTTTATATGCGCAAACATTCAATTACTCCATGGATGATTGCGATATATTTAAGAGAAACATTCATTTGTTTTAATATTAGACGATGTCGTAAAATGTTGATGATAACCGTAAAGAGAGTAAACAGTGTCATCTTCACTGAACACTATGATTGTAATATCACTTTTCCCGGGTAAATATAAAACCACAGACAAACAGCGCAGCTCTGTTTGCAATTAATTAAGTCATTCCATTATAAAATAGTGGACGAATAATATTGCGTTGTTCTTAGAAAGAAATGACAAAAGAAAATAATATGACAACAAAATACCATGGCTTAAAATTTCTCATAGAATAGTAGATGCTTAATACTTACTATGTAAATATAAACGAAAGAATATTATTTTATCGCAATATCGTGCTGATTGTAATTTAAATTTAAAGCTTTGCCAGTTAATAGTGAAATGCTATATCGATGGCGTAATACTAATTCCGCGATAACGACTTTTTACAGGAAGCGACAAAAACTGTGTATTTTCGCTAACATTTATTTTAGACATTGTCTTCTTATTAAAAAATAGATATTTTTGTTAAGTAATTTTTTTAAACCATTCAAAATTCATGTTATTTCAACGTGAAGTATAACATACTGGCAAAATTTTCTTTGCAATTTTTAAATACGTAAACGTAATATGTTGGTTATATTTTATTTTTAAAATACACGTATGTAAATCGGGTAGAGAATATTAGACCCCATAATTTGATACAGCCTTCAATATTTCTTGTAGTAACTAAATTAAAATATTATTGAAAAAAAATACTAAAGTATTAAGTCTTATTATGTTATGAAGCAATTTTTTCTTCGTGAAATTTCAATTTTATCACATCAGAGGATTTAACAGCTCAACGACAACATTTTGTAGAAAAAATAACTACATTTTGTCGGTTTTTTTTCATTGATATACAATGTTTACATAGAAAATATAAGCCTTTTTTAATAAACAGAATACTGAACATCACAGAGATGTTTTTACTTAAAATAAAGTGGCATGGTTTTGTTCATTACAAAAGATCTTTAACAAAGGCTATAAAACCGAATGAGTTGTAGACTTTTAAAGGGAGATTTTTTCATCCAGGCGATATTCACCAGCTGAATATATTCATTTAGGTAAGTTAAAAGTTTAACAAAATTTAGGAATTATTAGGATTTTTTTAAAATATATCGAATAGTGATAATTATTACAATAACTTTGATGGGTGGCATAGTTTATCTTTTAGAAACATGAATGCAGTATAAATTAATTCATCATTTTTATTGGTGATCTTTTTTGTTTTTCTGTGTATATATATATATATATCTAAGTTCATCATTATTAATTTTGTATATAACATATCTAGAACTTTTCATATAAATAAAAAAAATAATCGAGTAAGAGGGTAGAAAATAGGAAAAGTTATATTTAAATTTAAATGTTTTTTGTACGGTGATTGCAATTTTCTTTCTGAAATATATAGAAAATTTACGAATTTTTTAATTGAAACAAAAAAACATTAAGTTGAAATGTGATTTTAAAATAAGTAATTGATAAAAAGTCAAATTTTTGTAATTACAAATTCAAAAATCAACCTACCATTTCATGACATTAAAAATTTTCTACATTAATTTAATTCAACTTAACTGCTATCAAAGCATTTTCTATAATCTATTCAATATAAATGATGTGATATTTACCAAGAAATGTATTTAGAAAAAATAGCACTGTTTTTGGTTTTTACTATTTTTATATTATTATAACCGTAAAATATTAAATAATGAAAATATTAACTGCGAATAGCTATTAAAATGAAACAATTTATTTCAATATAAAAAATTTAGATATCATAAATATAGTAGTTTAAAACTATGTTTATATGTTACATCATCTTGCAAAATATGTTTGTCTATTATATATCAATACGGGGACACAAATCACAGCAAAAAAAACTTTCCAAGATATTTTATAATATCATATATTCTTTCTTAATTGTTAAGTAAAATTTATAATATCTTTAGCACACGTTTACAGGTCATCTAATACTTCAAATTTTAAAAGTAGTATTGTTTTCTTATACATGAAAGAATATATAGTTATGCATAAGAAAAACAATGGTATAAATCACTTTAGTTAAGCTTACAATGTTTCTTTTATTTTCATACAGCCTGAATTGTCATGGATAGGCCATTAAACAGTGCCATAATATAATCATAGTTATAAACGTGAACTGCGTACTGGGTGACTTAAAATCTTGAAGAAAATACAATGATAAAATTTATGAGTATTTATTTTGTCGTAGAGGACAGTTTATAAGTTCATGCACAATTACTACGTATGCGCTTTTGCAATTGTTCATTTAGTCAAACAGCATACTTAAAACGATCTATGTTTTGTTTTTATTTATATACTTAAGTTATTAAGTAGGTAGTTTATTTTTTTTTTTTAATCAAAAAATGGCAAAATAAAACCTGAATTGGTAGTGAAAAACGTGTATTTAAATTTAGCCACTTTAATTACAGACGGATATTGGTCTACCATTTTCACATGGCATATTTATTTTAAGAATATGTACAAAAATTATAACTAAACATTTGTTTTTAAGGACCCAGTTTTTTTTAATTTTTGGCATAGGTATTTTAAAATTACCAATAATTTTTTTTTGAAAAACTTGCTCTAGTGTATGTATATTATTAACTCTTTAAAGTTTTTATCGGGGGAAAAATTAGTGTAAAAGTTTATATTAAAATTTAAGTTTCCAGATTTTTGCGAAAAATTGAAATTAAGAAAACAAACATACAAACAAACTCTTGATAATGAATGAAAACATATTATCGATTAAGAGATTTTTTCATTTATAATTCAAAAACACGCATGAATTACAAACCTATACCAAACGTAATTAGACCACTTATGAAATTATATATCGGATAAATAAAATAAATTACATTAATAAAGATGCATGTAGTCAAATATTAATGTTAAAGATCCATAAAGTTAAATTAATGAAATTCTTAAGGAAAATTTACCTGGACCACCATGTGTTGTAGAAAGCAACAGACGGATGCGGCGACAGGCGTCATTTTCACCGGCGGGCGTCGGCGCCGAAAGACAACGACGCCACACAAAGCTTATATCATGGCGCCTCCCAACCGCCCGCTAGAATAGGAGAACTCACATCAATCGCACGTAGACAAAAGAATATGCCACATCACGGGCTACCAGTTACAGATATGCTACCTTCAAAAACAATAAAATCTGATCTTATAATAATAGTTTATTGTTATACATCATACATGTTTGCCTATTCAATTAGACATATGTGTAACCTAAAGATATTAACTAAAAAAATACCAATTTCGTAATTTCGATGTACGAGTATATTACAAATGGAAATGCTTAATAGATTCACTGTAGTGCGCGCGCTTACCTCGCCAGCACGAGGGATGTATCAATAACTAATCACTCTGGAAATATTACAATTTTAATTGCATTCATTTTAAATTAATAATTTAAATGAAAACATTGGATGAATGTGAAAAAATACTGTAAGCAACGATATACGATTTCACGATTTACAGCAATTTCAAGTGATTTCCAACCCCGTATGCTTGCTTATTCACCACAGGTAAAACTAGTAGTATCTATCAAATTATTATTTTTTTGTTATAAAATCAAGTATAAAGCTTAAGCCTACAGTTTCAATTATTTCAATGCTAAAACACTGTTATATAACTAATAAAAAAGCGCTTGAGTTTTTAAATTTAGACAATGAAATTAATTTCTACATGTTTTCTTAATGCAATGTCGATACGATGAGAAACGTTTAATATAATAATATACAAACAAATTTACGAAATCCAAAGAAAGTCACAACGGAAATTGAAAAAAAATGAGGCTTAAGCGAGAAATCTATCATCATCTACAGACGCGTCACATTTTGTTAAATTTTCATTTTACTCAAAAACGCATTTACTCCTAATGACTTTGCCCGTTCAAAATAGTTGGAATCATCTCAAGTGAATGATAATATTATGTGTCCACAGAATTAAATATTATACTATCTATACCGATTTGATTAAAATGAACAAAACTTATAAAATAATTATTGTTGTAATATTTTGAAAAGTTATTAATCAAATAAATACTAATGGGATTGGTTATCATAAATTTTTGAATTATAATAAAGTTATCTCCCGACAAATAATACTTGAATAATGAACATTCAATTTTTTTTTAAATAAATTCTACCTCAATAAAATTACCTTAGCTAAAATACTTAGTTAATAAACTACTTAACTCAAACCAATCAAAAGTAATCTAGCCTAACCCAACTTATCTTAATCTAACCTTACACGACTTAACTTGACCTGCTTGACCTGATTGTTTTTTTTATTATTTCTATCTAGGTGGATTATTATTATCCTCTTACAACTTTTTTTATTACGCAATACGAATACAACTAAGAGTCTCGAATAGTGAGTCGCGAATATTACTTACGTGAATATAATATATGTTTACTTCAATTAAAATTTTCAATGAAAAGATAACCAATATTTGCATTAAGCACAATCAAAGAAAACACAATCGCTTAATATAATTGTGTGTGAAGTGTTATCGCGGAAATAATGAAATTTGTGCCAAAATTTGGTTACAAATATGACGCCAATACATTATATTTGATATCAAAAACGTTATCATTCAACCTTAGTGTGTTGAACATGTAATCTAAGCAACCAATGGAGCGTTATTATTGTGTATTCACCTGTATCAAGTTACGGGAAGTAAATAAGCCGTGAGGAACAAAACCTTTTCCGTTTATATTGTCTCACGGTGACATTTATATTTAACAAAACCATTTAATACCTTACTGTTAAACTTAATGTGTTAGAAGTGAACAGTGAATTTGTAATTGTCAGAAAGCGAATGAAATTGAAGAGGAATAGTCAGCTACTCATTCAATATTATGTTATGTGTTTTTATTATTTGGTATTAAAAATGATCATATCGATCCTCGTACTGTAAGTCTGCTCACTCCAGATATATAATATATGGATATTCGTAACGTAAAAACTTTTTGTTGATAATTATTTATTTTTAAGATTTTCTTACTCATCAAATGTCGAGTTTTGGATCATTGATTTTTTCGAAATATTTTACAGCTGTGGGATTAGTACCTGAAATCTCCGGTGTTAAAACGCATGCGCTTGTTTACCGACTACTAGGAGACACTTATACTCAATGAAAAAAATAATCATATTCGATATTTAATAATTAAAGACAAAAGAGTATTATATTTGTTTCAGCTTTTAGCTCTATTAATTTTGTTGTATAATACTTATATGAAGTGATTAATGTTGATAGTTACATTATTTTTCACCCGAAGGCAAACAGTTCAAATACACATCATAAAAATGATTATTTACAAACTATTTTTAAGAAGTGCCCCTGCTAATTTTCTAATTAATCATATTTTTTATGTGGCTATGTTAGTTTTCTGCCTAACTATAAATTTTAAATATCTTGTACTGTGCGATTCACAAATATTATATGTTCCCATACCAACTCTTTCAACGAGGATCTAATCAAAATTATTTAATCAACAATTTAATTTAAAAAAATACGCGTAATATGACGAGCAGTTTAGTTATATTAAAACTCAAATAATTACTGATTTTATCCTGAATTATGAATACACCGACCATTGACCCTGTATCACGGTGAGTTTAAAGTTTTTTTTAATGGTTCCGTGTCATTTTTTTATGAGCTGTTTGACATTTTACCACTCCTCTTAGATATGACAGAGACAGCCTTTGTGTAAATATTCATGTCAATTATTCTCTTACAGAAAAAAAATAAACTTTCCGGAAAGATTAATCAACGCTTGGCCTTCCGTTTGTGTTTGAACTCTAATGACCTGTCCAATTTTTCTTTTAAAAATATAAATTAAGAAGCTGATTTTTCACAATTCTCAACTGAACACAATTTAACAAGTAAATGAACTTTTTTGTTAGACAACTTTTTACTGTTGGTGTTGATTAAAAGTTCTACAATAATTCAACCAAATAAAATATACAGTTTTATATTATATTTCCACCTCTGAATCTAAACGATACAATAAGATTTAACCTGTAATTATTTAAATTGTTTGTTTTAAATAAAGAAATGAATTTTATAGAATTGAAACTTTTCAAACAAACTCGACTCAATATAAGATTTTAGTTGTCTTAATTGACGCATGAAACGATTAGAATTATATATAATATCATTTTATGCCAAAAGAATATGTACATTTGTATTCAAAATCAAAAGGTATTTTTTAAATCAAATTTTAGATGCTTCAAATCAAAACGATGTCAAAGGGTTATGTTTGAACTTTATAGTACAATTACGATAAACTTCTTCAGCCTCTATTTATTTTTTTCTTGACCATAACTACTCCCAATGACACCATAACTTTAAAAAACTGCGACACTTTATATACAAATCAAATATTTATAAATAGTTGAAATATTTTTTTTGGTACGAAAATTATCGATTATATTCAAATCGTGATTTCACACCGCGTATTAGTTTTTATTTTAATATGCGAACTCTAAGCTGTCATTGCTTTTATTGATTTTTAAATAATAATTAAATTATGGTGAAATTTAAAGTTCGTCAGGCTTAAGAAAAAATATGTATATATTTTTTTCGACAAAAGATTTTAACATAGGTACACGTCATTTTTAATATTAAGCCAAATCTTTTTACTGAATGGGCTTAGTAGGTATTTATTATTAAAGTAGAATGATTTTATTTTATATTTTTACTTTATTCTTTCAATGATAAAATCTCATTCCATTTAACTAAACATCGGGTTCAAACTTTATTTTTAATATGTTAATTAATTTATAATAGATTGATTTCATAAACGTTAAATATTTAAGTAAGAGTTTTTTTAATTAAATTTCACATTTATCAAATAAATAATAGTGTATCGTATATATTTGAATCAAAACTTTTGAGTTTTCCAATTGGATAGCCAAAAAAATATCTTGTAGATCATTCGTTGAATATTAACAATGAAATATAATATTTATAATTATACAGAATGTATATATTGAATACTTAGTAATATAAGAATTGTATAAAACCTTATTTTACTATGTAAATTAATATTTAATATCGGCATATTCAATATTTCGAATTTTTTGTGTATGCTAATTGCTAATATTAAAACAATTTTTTTGAAGTTACTTATTTATTATTATATTTTAAGTAAATATTGTATTTTTAATAATATAAGTTATCATGCGTCAAAATTTGGAATTTACTTTACCATATTATAAAAAATAAAAATCAAATTGCTCTGTGTTCAAAAAAAACCTACAATTCATACTGAAGCATCCTATACAAAAAACATTTATTATTTATTATCATCCGACCAACATTTGGAATGAGTTATTTTATCTCTAAAATAAATTACTGTTCTAATTCCTTTCGAATATCTGTCCTTTATATAATGGATTCAGGACTATCAGAATTTTTAATTAATAGCTTTTGTATGTTTAAAATCATAATTTTCAATTTTCCACATAAAATAAGCATTTTACTTGAGAGAAAAAAAATCTTATAAATTAAGGAGGAACACATTTAAGTTAATATGAGGTATAACTATTCAAAACCACGAAACAAATTATTTTTTAATCGTTTCAAATGCCTTTTATCTTCAAAAGAGTTTAAATGTCACGTTTTCCAAATATTGATAAATGAAAAATGTCTAAAACACTCAAGCATACAAATTGATATTTTAATTTCATTTCACGTATCGGCACAATATGTAATTAAGCATGCGCAACTACCACAATATGTGCATATACTTGCGGTGACATATACAAACAAATTTATTAATGATTTCAATTTACTATGATTGGTTCATGCTCTTGAATAGAAATTCACCTGGATTTCTTTCTTTAAATGGAAATTAAACGACATCCGCAAAGTATAGTAATATTAACATGGAAATAAGGTTGACACGTAATTATTATTTATTTTTCTTAACCAACATTTTGAAGTTTTTGATATATGTATACGTATACTGTGTTTTAATCGATGTTTTTAGACGAACATAAAGGTAATATACTTTATTTTTTTTATAATGAGTCTTGATCTTATTATCTTAGAATGAATAGTAAATTTATATTTGTGAGAAAATACATCAATTATTTAAAAATATGTAAGGCAAAGAAAAAAATAAAAAATACCTGTTCAAAATGCTTTCCTTTGAATTTTGGCATAATGTTATAAATTTATTTTAGATATATATTCGTCAACTATATTAAATATTATCATTGATGATTTTTTAAAAATATTTTTTTCATCAGTACTTCATAAATACAGAAAATAAATTCATTAACTAAAGAATCGATCGCCATTTCTTGCCATCTTGTCAAACACACTGCAATTCAAACGTCCATAGTAAATAAAAGCTTCGTGCTTGAGAGCTTTTACACTGTTTACTTCACTTTACCTCAGCAAACAATCTTAGTAGGTCGCCGATATACATGCATTGTCTTGAACTCTTTTGGCATTGAAGAATACTGTAAAAAATCACGGAATAATTAACAACGTGGCAAAAATCCAGCCTTAAGATAAAAGCTTTTGCGACTTTAGATAAATAGTAAATTTTGGAGGACTAGCTTCAATTATTTTAATCTATTAACTTAAATTTCATTTTTAAATTTGGAACTATTGTACGTATGACCCTTTGATAAAACAATGATGGTTACTATGACAAACTAAAAACATATTTGAATTAATTACGCCATTCTGTAGAGCATTTTTTAAATTATATTTATCGATTATGTAAAACATATATTTATTAAATTCCATGAAAAGTTAAGTTAAAAATAATACTTTATATTACGTAACTTTACCCAATGTGATAAAAAAGGCTTCAAAAAAATCAAATTGTATTTTAATGAATATTTTTTTGGTTAAATTAATAGTTTAAAACTTCCGTTCTGTAGCTGAGAGGCGCCGAATGTTGCTGGTTTTAATCTTATGGCCAATAATATTTTTTTTTAAAATCAAAATCGTCCATTAGTCCAATAACTTGAGTATTAAACTTACAACTATAATTTTTTTCAAATAAAATTTCAATATTCTCCACTTTTGGAGAAAACATCTTCACTGTGTGTAAAGATATTGAATTTTTGTCTCAAGGTATAAAAAGCTGATAAATATATAACATTTTTTTTCCATTAACACACATTCAATAAATAAATTGGACTTAATTTAATTTTCAAAAATCATTGAAATCTTATATAGCGTATAGTATAGAATAATATTATCTTCCGAGATGAAATTTTGAAAGAAAAAAGCTTTTATAATGTTCTAACTAAAAACTTTAGTCATTCAATGGTCTTCATGAAAATAACTGCGGCGTTTCACGATAAAATATCATAAATATTTTAAAACACGCGCTGAAATGAGCTTAAAGTCTTTTGGCTATAAAGACAAACAGAATAATACATTATACTGAATAATAGCCAATTAGTATAGCGCCTTTGTTTCCACGGCTTAGTAATTAAAATATAATTTTTGATAGCCAAGGAATATAAAAAAGTTTTCGGAATAAATTTAAAAAAAAAAAAACAATTTAAGTTTATTTTGTATCTTTTTGAAGTTTATGTTTGAAGTACGTCTAAAATTTTTAACTTGATTTTATTTTTATGGAATGTAAATATTATTCAATTCTGAATAAGTTTTCGAAACTGTGACATTGTTGTATCGAAAAAACTCTACTTTATTATTATGTTGACGTTTTAATGGAAATCATATAAAACGATCAAGAGAATGTGTTTGGTATGATTCTTTTCTAAAAAAATCATATCCAATACAATACTGATTAGTCCAACTTTTAAAATAGTGGCGGTATAACATTTTTTTGTCAAATAATTGCTAGATTTAATCTCGCTTACCCTCATTAAACACCAACAATATTTACGTCTAATAATGTTTTTTGGAAATCTTTTGATGGAATATAAAGGCACTTATATAATAACGAAATATTTTTAAAATTTCAATAATCTGGGAAGTATTTCAATCTAAGTTTTTACACCTCGTCCGCTCCAAGCATAGAGGGTATCGATCTCATCAATGTGAAAATAGCCACACCGTATTTTTAAGTCTTATGTTGACAGATGTTTGTTCACAAAACTTAGTTATCAGATTCTATATCAATATTTTTTTTAATTTTGTAACTATCGGATACGCACCCGTAGCAATCACTTATCTGAGATGTTACCTTACGCTTTTCTAAACTTGTATATTAACGAAAAGGAAAATATTTCTATCCCAATTTACATTCATATTCATATCAAAAACATACATAATTATATAATATTTCATTCTGCTAAATACTATTGATAGGTTATTTTTATTTATAAACTATCATTCCAAAGACACCATAAAAATCTGTAATATTAATCCATAATTTATTATTTTGCTGATATGTTTACTATATTTTACCATTTAAACGCCATATATTTCACTTCACCATTTTCCATAATGGTTTCACATCGCTTTCATCCCCGCATCTTTGCCAATGTATCACCTAAAGCTTTTATGGAAGTACTCACCTCTTTTGATAAATTACTCACATGTTGCATACAAGTGTTTCACTTATTCTCTCAGTGAAATTTTATTTGTTTCATTATTTTATTCCCGCATATATCCTACATGGAAAAGCATGTTACGAAATTAAATTATATATCACTATTTCCATGTGTTAAATGTTACATAAGCTCGCAAAGTTTTTCCGCAAAAAATATGAATATGTATACAAAAAAAATCGTATCTGCTTAGAATGGATAGGCTTTACAGCATAAAATGGATACTTTAACGTTTGAGTCAGTAAAAAACGGACGCTCACAGTAGAGAACTGTATAAATTAAGCTGCGTCAAAAGCCATGCCTGCGGATGCCTAAAGTTCATAAATCCTACTTGACTCTTCTTTTGACTACCCTGATTTCAGCATCGTGGTGGTGGAGTTGACGATTGTTTTAATAGCTTAGAGTTGTACAAAGTATCTGATAGCACTAAAGTAGGAGAATTCTAAAGGCGCTATAATATGGTACCCAATTTGAATTATTCGTATACTGTCCAATTTATGTATCAATACACTTTCAGTTCTGATGGGATGAAAAACTATTTCAAATAACATCTATTTTTTTAAATACAAATAAATTCAAAATTTCAAGTTTTATATATAAAATAATACTTCAATAATACAAGCCAATACTTTTTCATTGTTTTAATTCATACCAGCATTCTATAATTCCTCTATATTTTCTAATCAATATTATCCAACCTTATAAGCTGAAATCTGTTTGACTTGAAAAATATGCTTCAAATATCGAGACCATCTTAAGACATCCTTAATATAAGCCCAGCTTTATTTTCGATGAAGCTCGCACTATTTCTGCTTGAGTAAAGTAAATGTAATACTATTTTTTAGTTGGATTTCATAAATCACTATATCTGACCGTTACCCATTTTTTAAAATAATTTAATATATCCTAAAATTTTCCGCAATAATTTATCTGATTAATTCAACACTATCCATACAATTTATCTGGATGTTTATTAAAGTTCATAATTACAAACCGCAAAACTGGCCATTTAGATAGAACTTGCACTTGGCTTGTACAGAAGAATGTACTTTGGCGTTATTACATCTGTTGCAAATCCCGATCATGTACAGAGGCACAAATTAGTCTTGTTTAAGATAATATAATTTTAACAAACCTATGTTGATTGCTGCTATACATACTATCATTTCATTTACAACTAATTATTTTTCAACATTATAAAATATAGTTATCTCACCGGTTATTGAACGATAAGCCCGCCCTCATGTACTCTGAAAGTTGCAGGTGTGTAACCCATACCTGATTAAGAATAATATATAAGAAAGGTGTAGTCTTGTATATACATAGGTCTTTTTAAAAACAAGTCTTTATATTGTAAATGTCCATGTACTCTACCTTCAGAAGGGAAGTGGATATATATATATGAATAACATCTAGGCATTTTACTTAAAATGTTATTTCTTGAATGGTAGAATAATATGAACTATATGATACTTATATTTTTTAATCTATACTTGTTTAAGAAGTGTAGCGTATGGATATTCATAATAAGATAATATTTGGCATAAAAATAAAGCGAATATATGGATTTTTTAATGGAATAATTATATTTTTTACAATAATTGATATCAGTCAATTACTTGTCTGGGAGTTGTCAGTCTTGCATTTTTTATTCAAACTCACAACTTACGGTAGATCATAAATATATTCATTATTGTTTTATTTAATTATTAAAAGACTGCTTGTTTTAATTTTTATTAATATTTTATGAAAATACAAAAGGCTTGTACAAACAAAAGGTAGTTTTTGTGTTGTTATCTAAAAGTTGAAAATTTCATTAACAAGGGACACGCAGTGAAATAGCTTAAGGATAACATTTGCAAAGAAATTAAAAATCTACTATCCAAGATGCTGTACATGTAAAATAGTTACAAAGGTACGTGTTATAAAGAGAACCCAACTTTGCACAGTGGTTGGAAAGAAATATTATATATAATACTCTTTTCCAACCAAACATTATTAATATTTATGTCCATACCATATCTGCTCCAAAAGTTTGAACATACGAATATTAATCTCAACAGTGTGAGAATATCCAACGAAGAAATAAAATAAAATTTAGTTCCGCATTTTTTCTCTCAGCAACTTCCGGCAAAGTACATATGCCAATCTCTCGCCTACCAACCCTATAAGCAACTAATCACTTAAAGTAAATATGATATTTTCTTAATATATCTAAATTTAACTATAATTTAATTATATAACAATAATGAATCTAAAATATGATCTTTATTTTCTTAAATAAAGCCTCAAAATAAAATATGTAATTACGTCACCGTGTTGATACTTTTACATATTCTTGATATTAATTACCATCGCAAAATACCTAAATAGCTAATACATAACTTGATTTTGACAAAAACAAGACTTGTATAAGGTTGGTACGGAGTTATCACACGCCGAATGTTTATGTTTTTACAGGACTGAAACCGGAGATTAAATAATATTACGTTGAAGGCATTTATTTTCAGTTATTTTGATTGATCTACTTCTTATACACAATTGCAAACATATATCATTTTAATACGTAACGGTTTTCATATAATACTCAATACAACTCAATCATTCAGTCGATAAAAGTGATTTTTATAGCTATTTATTTGTTCTTTTGTAAATACAACTTTTTCATTTTGCCTTCAAAAAGCGAGACATTTCTTTTTTATTCAGGCAGTCTTATCGAATATGTGACCCTTGGGTCATTATTATTCCACCTTTTCAACTATCGGTAAATATTTTTGTGCTGCAGACCTTTTTGAAAAATCTGGCATCTAGCCATGGAAGATACGACCTCACTTATGCAATCTGATTTTTCTGAATCAAATATTAGGCACTTTGTCTTTTTAGTTGTTTTTTATTTATTTATTCAACCAAAAATATGTATATGAAAATACTCCAGTCAATAAATGATAATTAATAAAAAAATAAATTGATGAGTCGAAAATTATCCACATTCCAATATTCATATAATTATGTAATGTGATACGAATTTATTATTATTTTCAAAATTAAAGCACCTTGGGCGTTGATATAGCCTTGGTTCCGGTGGTTAATGATTTACATGCGCTCGCATTGATTGATTAAAGTCGACATAATTAATATAATCCAATTATTTGCGAAGATATAAACTTTACAGGGTATGTCAAAATATTTTCCGTACATCAGTAATATTAAAACTTTTAATGGATTAGCGCATTATTAGAAAAATATCAGAAAATTAATTCAAAAATCAACACTGCTGCAGTGAAATTCTCGGAGAAGACTTGAAACCTAGCCGTCGGATCAAATGCAAAACATGACGCTTAACAGTGGCAATAAATGTTCAAACATGTCTGCATATACTGTTTTAGATTATTTAATAATCATCTATGGATTTTTATTTCATGTGACTTTAATTTGGTTGTTCCCATGAAAGCAAGTTTTTTATGATGAAGACTAACCCGCGATAAAGAAGTGAACGTAATGATATATTATTTAAGTCCTGTTTTTAAGTTTTAAACTATACACTTTTATTTTAAAAAAATACAGAAGCTTGTTCAGAAATGGATAACATTTTTTAAAAGTAAATATTTTTTGCGGAGAAATAATATATTTTCTGCAAGTTCAACATTAAATATTGTAAATTGAAAGCATTCATAAATGACAACGACAGCAAAAAGTTAATTTGTTATTTAAACACAAAAAACACAAAACCAAAAAACAAAAAAGTAATAGTATTATGAGAATTTTCAAGAAAAAAGATCTTCAGAGAGAGTTAAATAGCAGATAATTATTTATAATGTATAAAACAATATCAATTTAATTTATTTTGACTCAAATAGAATACACCAATAATCGAGACCATTTTGTTAAACACAGCCCTTGTTATTGGAGATATTTTTTCAAACCGAGAGATATTTTTTTCAAAATTAACTTATTCCATTAAGCCAAAAATCAAAGTTGAATATTTTGTACAAGTATTTTTTGTACAAAACAACTATTTAGTATGTTTTTCAATGTTTACTTTTTTTTCAATTTTTTTGAAATTGATTTTTTTATACTGCTTTACATACCATATTTTCGGTTCTGTTATACAAAAAATGTACTTGTTAACAATCTTTTTTTATTTTTTTTTTGTAAAGTGGAATAAATTCACTTTAATAATACGCCCCTCAATTATAATTAAATTTTCTTAATAATCTATCAAGTCTATCATATTTCATACGAAGTATCAATTATTATAGAATTATTGTGTTTTAAAATTACATAATCAATTTCACAACCGTAAAATTTAGTGCGGATAATTCTATATGATTTTACACCTTAATAAATTCATATAATCACAACCAATTACTGACGATACGGCTTCAGCGAAACTCTACATCCCTTGGCGACAAAATGTTGTTACGTAATAGTAATTAATTTAACTGCGAGCTTTCACACGTCTGTAAAACCACCACTATTCGACAAACTCGCTAAGTATTTGTTTTCACTTGGTAACACGCTAATTAGCGGCCCCATATTGCGCGTAGAGTTCCACGACCCGGAAATTTGTTTGCTTGTTCCGCAACACAATTCGTATACTAGCCACGTATATGGCACACGGTAATTTATATACGGCAGGCATTCGGACAATGATGGTTTTAATTCGACTCTCAAACGAAGCTTTTTGCTGTGTGATGTAGTCTGTTTTATCTAATTTACTAGCATACCTTTTTTTTAATAGTATGAAATGTCATTAGATTTTAACGTTAAGGTAAGTAATATAAATATGTTAATTGAATTCTAGCTAATGGGATCGTATTTATTTTACTATTCTGTTAATAAACCTTTATCCAAACACTTAATTAAGTTTGTAATTTGTTAAACTAGATTCATTTTTTAATTAACCTAACTAACTGAAACGTATGTTTTAAATTCAAATTATGAAAAATCGAAAAATCAATCATAACAATAAGCTATACAAATTATTTCATTACGTTTTAAAAAGTAAGTAATATAAAATAAGTGAAAGAAATGAAAAAAAAATAACGGCAGAAACAAACAGATGGCATTCCAATGCAGATATCATTCATATACTGATACATTTCGTCAAGTCACTCAAAACGCTCCATCTCTTCCCCTATTAGACGTAGAAAATTCATTCAAATAAGTTATCATGATCGACGCTGCCATACTTGCCAACGTCATTCAACATACATTCGCACATGCCATTCCTGGATTCAGTATAAAATAATTATATCTTTTCATATCGATTGGTGTTTTTTGATCAGAGGTTTGGATGATAAATATAAAGTGTGAAGATCTTGTAATCAGTATATTTGGAAGAATTAAATATTTTTTTTAAAATAATGCGAAATAAAAAAGTACTTGTCACTGATTATCCATCACAGAGCAGTAGAAGTTAAACGTGATTACTCCAAGATCTTATAAGGAATATTTAATTGTACTCTGTGAGTTAATTTCAATGTGGTTACAGTTCCAACATGATATTTAAATTTAAATAGAGTTATGATCAATTGCTGATAATAAACAAAACAAGAATACCGAATGGAATTTAGCGAACATGCTCAAGCGAGTGAACCGGCAACACGTTGCTATGGTACCCTTTCGTTCGTTGACAAAGTTTCAAATGAAAAATAGCAACTCCTACATAGGCCACATCTAGTCCCATAGGAAGCTTACCTGGCAGCTAGTCTTTATTATTTTATTTATGTTTTCGATTTTTCGGTAAATCAATTATCCGAGATTTTGTCAGGATTTACGGTTGATACTAAAATGTTCACTATTTTTATATTAAATCAAGATAATACACAAATGCACTTTTTGTATTGAATATAGTTTGGCAAGCTTTTCATATGGCTTTATTTTATTAATAAACTTTCAATCAAACTTGTAACGTATATGCATTTATTAAGAAATGCAAGTAGAAAAATACCATAAAATATATTCTGTTACCTAAATGTCAATTTAATCAATATACTTTTTATATTACATGTTTTATTATTTTATGCTTAAACTTAAACAGAATACACCTTTCACGACGTTTAAAATCTAATATGCCAC
>JAGVSQ010002699.1:0-19874 GCA_022683975.1 Rhyacophila evoluta | reverse complement strand
ATAAATATAATAAAAATAAATTAATATTTATTTAAAAGACATTTTTAACATAATAAAAAACACACATGCGTTGCGGATAATGTTATAGGGTAAATAAGTATACACATATGTCACCAGGTTATGTAAATGTAAATAAACCGTGATATAACATACTTTCGCCGAGTATATGCACACATATTAAATTTATTCACATACTTATATGGATATATAAAGGAAACATTTCCATTTTTTGTTTAGTTTTAGTACGTATCCAAATAATATAATAAATGATAGTTTAGCACTGCATATTGTTTACTTTTTCAGTAATCAGTATAGAGAAATGTAAGCTATACATAGTATTTTTAAAATATCGTTGCTGAAATATTATAACATTCTTATGTATGATCGAATTTGATATAATAGAGGTTATAGAGTAGTTATCAAATAATGCTTACAAACTCTCACAATACTCTTGTCACGAATCCCTTATTATACAATCAGTCAATTATCTGTCAGGTGTGGAAGTAGTAATTTTAGTGCTAATTTAAATACATAAATAAATGAACTATTGCAATACATATAAAATCTAGTTTTTAATCGGTGTGAGTTTCATTATGTGATGTTTTTATTAATTTTTCTTTATATATACAAATCGATATACATATTTTAAATTGAATGTTTTGCCGTAATGCATGAATAGAAAGTTATACAATTACGATATATGAAAAGTGAAAAATTAACATTTTTAAATTTATACCTGATTAATTGATAACATCTATTTATTTCATAGTCGTCGAGAGGTTAGCCTGCGCGTTTTGGAGCCAACAATCGTAGTATTTTTAATCATTAAATAATGCAGGACGCCTAATAGTTTGAGTAAATGATTGACAACTAATTCTCGTGAAAAAACTATCAACGTGTCTTCGTATTGGGTGATATCGATTCACAACACTTACTGGAGTATACTCGTACATATTCACGTTGTATAGAACTGTTGCTTAAATTTCATAGTGAAAATGATTTAAAAAATACTAAAATAGTCTTTTAAAAAATTATGTTAAATGTGAGATAATGCTGAATTTATTTTTCTGTGCAATTTATCAGAAAATTTATTAAAAATGAATATTATAAAAAAGCCAAGAACTTTAATAGCTTTAATAAATCATATGACGTATGGTATCATTAAAGCCAAATGGAAAGATTCTTTGCCTTGAAACTTTGCCAAATATCAGACAATGCTCTAAAAGTGCATGAAAAGTCTGCTGCATTTGCATAATATGCCATAATAATATCTGCAATTTTATTTTTGAATACACTGGTAAAATGATATACAACCGGTTCTTTCATCTCATTAACTAAAGAATATATGAAAAGATATTTGAAATACTTTCAGAAGATGTTACATATTCAATATTCTGTATTTTTTATGTATCTTGCAGTAATGTTATATTTATAGTAACATACTTATAAAAATATCTTTATTTTATATTATAACCAGCACTTATTACCTTACTCATTACTTATGAATAAGATAATTTTTTTTTAAACTTTTATTCACCTAGTTTTATAAATTTGTTTCATTACCTGGCTATGTAATATATTTTTGTCTCTTGTTAATCTTTGGTATTTACTAATAAATTGAAAACAAATACTCAGAAATGATCGGCAAGTAACCCTTATCCTATCCCATTGCTTCTGATGGTTGAAAGCAACTCAGTTGAACTAGAAGTGATTTGTTACTACGTATCATTAAGATAAAATCACGTTTTTTATACTCATCTCAAGCAATAGTAATGAAAATTTAGTGTAACGCTACTAAATTAATGACCAGTACATGATCTTCCGTTGGTTTTATCTGTCAATGGTCGGTGACAATAAGTTAAAAGTAAAACAATTGACCTAGAAATGGCAACCAATATTAAAAATAAACGTCGCTATTGTTCACCGTGTGGGAGAAGTTCCTAAATAAAGAAACATACACATATTTTTCCTGTTTATAATACAAATAGAGTAAATTAAAAAACAAATAATTACGTACCTAGCAATATATATTATTCTTTTACTTATTTTTGAAAAAATGTAAATAATCGTGGTATGAATAATTTAATTTTGTTATTAATCTACTAAATTACAATTACTGATTTGTTTGCATTTAACTGATATATCTAAAATATATGTAAGTGTGCAAATTTTAATACTCATATATTGAAATTTTATTCTTAATTACTCATTTTTGCTTTGCAAATAAATTGTAAATGAATTATTGAAAAATTATAGAAAAAATCTAATTAATTTATAAACTGTATACTTGTAAATTTTTATTTTCCCATTTTGTTAGACAAATATGGAATTAATATTTTTAAACAATCGTTAATGGCATATATAAAGTATTCAAATAAAATATTATTCTAAATTACTGTTATTTATGATTAAACATAAAAAGTTGTTTATAAATAGGCAATTTAAAATGAATGTACATAAAAATTAAAATGTTTTAATTGCTTATAAATTATATTAAATGAATTAAAAATCAGTAATGAATTTTCGTATGTGAGATTAATTAACTCATAAAATATTCAAAGGTTTGTTAGGTATGATTTATATAGAGCTTCAAAAATCACACGTAATTCGTAGAATTATTTATATAAAGTGGTTATTTTTATACGTAAACATATTTTTGCCTAGCTATATAACCATTTGTATCTGTATCTAAAATTTAAAGTATATTCCTCTAACATTAAAATAGAATAAGGCTAAAAATATTAAATACATCGCTCGAAGAAACATTGTAAAAGACTTCCGTTTTCAGTACAACTGAGTGGCACCTTCAGATCGTTTGTGCGAATTAAGCGTCATCTCAGAGAGAGCGTATGAAATCTCTATTAGGCATTTGGCAAAGTGTCTCCTTGTTATTTAACATCTCAGGCAGGCGACAATGTTGAGTACAAAAACACTAACAGGCGAACGAGCAAGTTGTGTCATTAGGGCGGTGTATATGTCATTGTTTTCATCCCCGGCCGGAGTCTCCGTCCGCCGCCCATCCCACTACAGCCTTCGCCGGATTCCCGCCCACCTCGTATTCCGTAGACCCATTCGCTCAACAGGTCTTACGCTTCTATATCTTACACTTGGTTAATCTACCATGAGCCAGCAGCGTGATGAGCTGGCAAACATTTGAGGTAATAGCCATAGCTAATAGTTTTATAATCTTTTTCGCTACACGAACATTTGAAAATTCCGTGAGACTCTAATTTGAAAAAAAATATAAATTCTAATATTACAGTAAAAACAAATCAGAATAATCGCTTAAATATGTAATGAAACATAATGTAACACCATGTTTAAAATATTTAAAATTATTTATCTTCATACGTATATCGCTTTGCTAGTTCAATACCGTAACAACTCAAAAACAGCAGTACTGAAATATTGTATATTTGTTGCTGTAGTGCAGTCCTAATGTATAGAGTCAATGCTGCACAAATTTTTAGAGGAAATTTTATTAAAATATATTTAATTTTAACACGTTACCGTTAACAGCATGTAGTCATTTTTTTGACTTGTTATAGTATTGAACTAGCATAGCTATATATTATATGTATTTGAAGAAGCTAAGTAATATTATAATTTTATAAATATTATGCAGATACTATTACAAAAATGTGTATTGTTGGTATTTTAGTATTTTTGTTTATTCAAAATAAATTATTATTAAAACATTTGAAAGATTTAAAAAAATTGAAAACTTCCAGGTATTTTTTTTTGTAGTTTATCTCCAATATTTGAATAACAGTTGCTATTAATTATAATTTTATTCAATTCATTTTAATATTAAATTTGCGGTATGATTTTCATATTGTCTTATAAATGTCAATACAAATTATTATAAAATAAATCATATTCGTGATCTTAGATTCAATGTCACAAGATTTATTATAAGCTTAGCCAAGTCAGCAATTAATTATAAAAATTAGTGAAAATGAAGTGACAGTACAAAATTCATAATTAATTCTTTATTTTAAATTAAAAAATATTTATTCAATTTATTTTGCAAGCTACATTTTCCAACAAATACTTAAAACCGAGGATTTTTTTTTTATTTATATTGATTTCATCATATAAATATCTAAGGGATGTGTGAGAAGAAAAATAGTTTTAAGTTCAGATGTTAATTTATATCTAAAGATAAATTGAGAACAGGTATTAATTGATTTAATTTAAAGTAAAAAAAATAGTCTTCAAAAATCAGAGCCCGCGTATCTAATATTCCCAATGTCTGACTACTCACTACAACATGAGTGCCATAAAGGAAAGACTTGCGATTGTATGTGAAGTTGGATCCTTTTTAGCCAATGTAGAGTATGAATAATGTATCCACTTTGTCGGTAGGCGGGTTAACAAGTAGTATCAAGTCAGCTTGTATCCCCTCCGCACTCAAAGGTTAAAAAGGGTAACTTATTATTATTTAAGAATAAGTGGATAATGTGGAATTTATAGCGAATTTACGACTGTTTGTGTCAAAAGGTCAGAAATATTGCAACATAGACAGATTTAAAGAAATAGTTTGGTTAAAGAGATGGTATTAAGAAAAACTTTAAACGTTCCTTGCTAAAAAATAAATAAATTACAAAAGTTTTCTTAAAATATTTGTATTTATGACTGAAAGCTATTTTCAAAAAATAACTATATTTAGTCATTTATGTATTTATTAAAACATGTTACTTGAAATAATAAGAAAATAAATGAGTGCCATGCTGAATTTGATGAAAGTTTAGAGGAAAAATATTTTTTAATGAAAGAAAATAGTTTTTTGCTTAAGAATCATATAACGCATATTTATATATGAAGTAATTAATAATTTTCCCTTAAAGCAGTTTTTTTACTTCATTGAATACAAAAAGCGCACAGTTGTCGAATTCTAATAAATTACACTACTGGATAACCAATTTTTTGACTAATTGGATAACAATCAAATCTCATGAGAAATGTATATTTCGTATTGCAGACATCGGTATAATCCATTTTAGTTTTACACTCTATAAGCTTATGTGGGAAATTTTATGAGCGGAGTTGGTCATAAATATGTATTATTATATGATACAAAATAAACAAAATGTTTCCAAATAAAATTTAAAAGTAAATTAATGGATATACAAGTAGATCGATTTATGAAAACATATTACCGTTGGCCTGATGAGTGTCCCCTTTTCAGGATATAGAGATTTTCCTTTTTTTAATATCTTCGCTTTTATTTCCATCTATAGCCGTTAACCCGGATAATAAAAAATAATTTCAGTCAGCGTAACAATAAACCCTATCGATGTTATTTGTAATTTGACAAAAATAATTGCTAGAGAGCGAGCTGACTGGAGGCAATCAACCCCCGGCGAACATTCAAAAAAGCCCACAAACGGAGATTTTGCCAAAAAGCGGCGCGCGGCAATTAGCCTTGGTAATGCCTTTGTCCTGATTGCGGATAGGGAATAAAATTACTTTTGAATTCTGATGAAACCAAATTGCAAGTGTTTTAAACGTCCTTTGTAAGTGCTACGGCGGCGTAGACCGGAACGGGACTGGTAATTGATATAAAACGCCACGATCCCGCGATTGGCGGCTTTGATCCGCGGAATGTCGGCTATTGTCGCGAAGGAGGGCCGACAAATGCGATTAATTGTCGCGCAGATGACGGCCATCACTTTTAAAGACTTTCAGCGGTCCTTTCATACCCTTCGTTCAAATGCTGGCTTGCGGGACGACTTTCTCACAATATCAGAGCCAAAATTTCAACACTTCAGACTCAGTCTAAGTTAAGTAAAGGCAGAGCGTGATGTAGATTAGTAACAACATACCAAAAAAAAGTATTTTTATTTGTTTCGTCACACTTTTTTTTATGTGTACCAGCTTATATAATAATAAATAATTTACGAGACCTACGTCTAGTTGTAATTGTATAATAAATATAATGATATTTATTGCTAATGAAAATTGTAAAACATAAGTTTTTCATAAATCCAATTCTTATGACATTTTTTTAAACTACAGTTAAAACAGTGAATCAATAAATGAAAAAGAAATTTGAAAATGCTTATATTGCGATCAATTTTTTAAGGTATACAATAAACAGAACTAACTGATTATATCTACTTCATTTCAACAGCGCCAATATTATTAAGTCAGAAACTAGGAAATTAAAATTATTTAAGCAAAAATATTATTTTATACCTTATTATAATAAAATTATCAGGAAACTTTGTATATTACAAATAAATTTAAAAAAAGAAAATAAACAATCACAGTATTGGAAAAAATAAATATTTTTCATCACAGGTATAAAATACATTTATTTACTTTTGCAGCAGCATATTGCAGGGTAACATTTGCTGAAAATTCTGGATATTTATAATCATTTTCAAATTATGCATATAACTATTCATCATACAAGAGATTATATTATTTTGCACCTAAGAAATAAAATCTGTAACATTAAATATAAATTAATAATCCATTATTTTTCCCGTAAATTATTATACAAACAACAACAATTTATGCGCATTGATACTATCTAAATATTAGTTAGATTTATTTCAGTAGGTAAAAAATCATTTTATATTGTTCGACTCATCTATATGTAACGAAAAATGCTTATCTTATTTAAAAAAAAAATAAAAAATTAAGTTATAAGAGTGTGTATTTTTGAAAAATATTGAAAACATATTATATTACCGGTTCCAGTGGACGTGATTTTGGCGAAAAAATGTTATTTCCGGCAATAATGTAACAATGACCGTAAACAAATGGAAGCTATTTGCCCTATCTTGTTACTGGGGTCAGCGCACATACGCCCTTACAACTTACATCCCTTATTCTTTCTCTTCCAGACCTTCGCCCGTATTGGCAATCATTTGGTCGCTTTATAAAACCGAATAAACCTATGCGACGTGGCGATTTTCACACGGATTATTTTTAAATAAATAAAATAATACTTTGAATTTATGTCCAGTTGCAATTTAGTAATTCAGCACACGAAAGTTATTTTTTCAATTTTTGAGGGAGTAAATGATAATTATAAATTTTTATTATTTAATAATTATTATTATTTATTTAAAAGCGTTTTTGAACTAAACAATCAGTGGAGTAGTGGGGCCAGGCACCCCCCTGCCACTGTTTTACAAGGAACTTACTCAAGCATATTCAACAAATATTTTGTTGGTTTGTGTTCATTAACTAGCATATAATTTTTTTAAATATGAATATTATTTGAACTATTCTATAATAGTAACATTAAGAAATATTTATTTTTTAAAGCGAAAAAAGAAGGAGGGGGGGGGGGCAGATTAAAATTGAATATCGCCCTGGTACTTTTTTGTTTGGGAATAAACTATTTTATATAGTAAAAATATTTAAATTTAATATTTATATTTCGTTGCAATTTAAATTAATATAAAAAAAATCAATTAAGAAATAAAAAAACATGATGATATACCATTTCCAGTTAAATTTAATAAAAGAATGAAAATAGAAAAAAATGACATGATAGTTTAGTTGTATAAATCTGGCCATGTTAAAATTGGTATTAGTATCATACCAAAGCTGAAATAAATATTAAGCTTTGAATATGATCTTTGTATGTATTTTCTTGAGTGAAATTGGTATCTTCGCATAATTTAAAAATCTTTGAACGTTGAATAAAAATATATATAAATATGAATTTTGGATACTGATTTCTTTTGCAGATTGCAGAAAGTAAACAAAATATGACGAAACCGAATAAAATAAGTCTAGTGAGAGATATGTTTTTCCAATTTAAATGATGCATGTAAAACCTAGACGGTAGAGAAAAGAGAAAATATAGGAGTTGAATTGTTTTGTCAGTCAATGTACAGTGCAGTGTTTTGCATGTTTTGATATATTTTCATTATAAATTGAAATTGTTTAGTCATATATCAAGTAAACAGATAAACTAATTGAATTCACATAAGTTTTTGGAAAAATGTATAATTAAATACAAAAAATGGTCTTGTAAATAATGGATGCTATACGTGCCGATAAATCTTGACAGATTGATCTTAAGAATCTTATACGTGAAGTTGGATAGAAAAAAATCTTTAGTTATGTTTTTAGTACAATTAGCAATATATTTCGTGACAGTAGACAATATAAGGCTATAACATTATACACAATAAATGAAATTAGGTTAAATATGTAAAGTTTTCACGGGCCTTCGCATTATTTCTATCTTAAAAGTTTGTTAACTAGAGCCGTAATACCTTCGTCGCAGGTCTCTCGACGGAGCTGTTTGGAGCCATTCTATTAGTGAACATGGTGCCGATGTATCCCGGTCGATGTGGCCATTATGTGGTATACAGATTTTATAGAGCGAAAACTTTTGCTTCTCTCGGCTCGCTACAATGGCGTGCTTAGAATCGATTACATAATCTCCGCGCTGGTATAACACAATAATATCTGTAATAATGACATTATTGACAGAGAGAATTATTAAGAATAGTGTAGAGTCTGATCGAACATAACCACACTAACAAAGCTACTTACGATTGGAATCGTACCAATGTGTTTATATACTTTTATAAACACCTAGCAGTTAATAAAAGTGAATTAAGAAAGCGAATCCTTTTTATTCTAAACAATTAGCATACTGAGTATTGGGTTGTAAAAAAGCTTTGACGGTGATCAAAAATGGCAATTGAATCCAATTAAAACATCAAACAAGTTGTATTTATTTTATAGAAAAGTGTCATGGTTGGCAAAATTGGCCCCAAAAAACAATCAAATCCAACTCCTAACCGAACCCATATCAATGAGGTGCATAAAAAATTGTCAGTTGGTATATCAGTCGATAGAGAAATAAAATTTTAATAATAAATAGTAAAAATATTTATGCAATAAAATAAGTTAGATTATTTAAATGTAAGAAATATATTTATTTTTAGATATATGTAGTTACTGTGAGTCTTGCAGTGGCATCGGTATTCCAATATTGTATTCTATTATATCTATACTTTGTCGTGTTGTTGGCTAAAAAATAAACGAGCCGTAACTTTTCTATCTGCCATGGAAAGCTCACAAGGAACAGACTTGAACGAAAATCTAAGTCAGACAGGATGTATAATATAAACTTTACCAGTGTCATATTAAATATTTATGTTACGAAAAATAAACATGTATATTGACAAAATTTCATGAATATATGACGAAATAATTTTGATACTCCTTACAAACGAAGACATCTTATTGAACAGATATTTGAATTAAAATTATCTAACTTAGAGATTAAAGGTAACAATTATGAAAATGTGTAATTTTATCTGCAAATGTTCATTATATTATTTAAGTGGTATCGAAGTAACAATCATACTAATTTGTACAACTATTTTTTTATATCTACTAGAGTATATCGAAAATATTAATGTTGGTATTACATGCATATTTTGATTATTTTATTCCCCTTAAGGTGGAGGAAACAGATTTATTTCAATAATGTACAGATTTATCTTCATAAATTATGTTTTACATAAACAGGTTTTTGTTTCAGCAAACCTGTCAACATACTGAGACATCGCTTAATTTAAAAATATATTTAACGTATAGATAATATGATCACACCAAAAATGTGCCATATTTTCTTAGATAATGGTTGGGATGTTTAAAATATCATTGATTTAAGAAACAAAATTTCAAGCGTAGATATTTAGAATTATAAAAATAATCTTTTATACTAATGATAATGTGGAAAAGATATGCATTTTCGAAGCGATAGTTTAAGAACATAGCTTCATAATAGATTTTTTGATATTAATATATAAATAAACATGAAATGTTAATATATTTTTCAAATAATGCCTCAAAATACCATATCCCATATGTATATTTTTATATACTTTGTTATGTTCCTCTATATGGCGATGTTTGTTGTACAGATAGGCGCGTAATGTAGGTTAGCGTGCACACACATGTCGGTAATTGAATAAGTTTTCTTGGATAAGGGACATAATATACTCGTGTAGATGGAGTGGCATACACTCAAACAGGGCGCTTCTACATGATGTCTCATCGGAAAGCAGAAAAACTAAAGAAAACTGACAAAACATAATCCACAAGATATACGGGTTGTTTGTTTTCTGTATGATTCTTATTAGATTATTCGAAACTTGCTTATTTCATTTTCACATTATATTTTAATAATTCCGCAGAAATTTGGATGAAAGATTTATGATAAAATATGGCAAAAAGAACAAATCCGATATAAAAATATGTACGATTATTTATTTATTTTAATCGTATTTTCTTCCCGAATGTGTAGTATTTGTAGAATGTATTATATAAAAAAAAATTTTGACAAATCGATTTTTTACAAATGCTATTATGTACTGTATTTTTTAAAGTTTATTGAGCAAAAAAGTTAAGTCATTAAAACTCCAATGCTAATAGGGCGCAATTATCAATTGAATAAACGAAACAATATGATAATTGTTGAAAAATATCGTTTACAGCGATAAATTTAACATTATATTTAGTAAAATATTGTACAATTTATTTGTTCGCTAAGAATCCAATAACTTTAAATACTGTCTGTATGAAATATAATTATACATTTTTTAAAGTATATAGTGGTCACTTTTACTTCTTTAAATGTAAGAGCTGTGTGATTTTTTCACAACTAACCCTCGTAACCTTTGTCGGTATAGTTCTGTAGAAGTCACAAAATATTCGAAGTGATATAAAATTAGAATAATATGTTGAACACAAAAACTTTTAATAAAATACCACACTAAAACATTTTTTTGAGCCACGAGTTAGAAATCATTAACCTGGGCGAAAGGGAAGACCTGATCTATAATGTTTATATAATATAAGGCAAAATTTTAGAATATAGTGGATTGATACAGTATAACACATTTTTATAGTTTTGTAACGATTGTTTTAAACATATTCTTCCACGGTAAGATGTACTCGATAAAAAACTTAAATAATGAAGAATTCATAAATTTATTGGTATATTTTTTTAAACTAAAAGTTTAAAATTCTTATTCAAATGGTATTAAAAAATTTGTATTAAATTTAGAAAATGGTAGGTTGAATTGATTATGCAACATTATCCATAAATTGTAATCTTGCTCTTTTTCATAAAAAAATATTAATTTATTTATATTGAAACCCATTAATATACCATCCCTAATGTCGGTTTTGGCTTCAACTTGCATATAAGTAAATACTGCGTTGAACCCAAATACCAAAAAGATTTAGAGGGGAAAATTTGTAGGGAAAATATATTTATACGTAATGGGCCAAGAACACATCTGCGTCACGCCTATAATAAAAACTATCCTTAGTAACAAGAGAGTAAATGTCCCATTCCGGGGCCACCAGATTCCCTCCGTTCACGCTACTTCTCTCCCTTTGGTGGGAAAAGAGGGGGAGGGAAACCTTTTTGGCCATCCTTTACCAACACTTTTGTGTAACATTGTTTACTAGTTTGTCTTCTTTGCCTGGGTTCCCTTTATCTGCCGGAAAGATACTCAAACTGTTAGATAACTAAACGAGAGTAACCAATTGGCGTGAGAAAAAAAACAACAAATGAATACAATACAATGACTTCGCAACACAATAAATTATTATGATAAGAAGTTCATGACAAAATAGTACTTTTATTTAACAAGTCGGGTATTTAATCCTATATAAGCGCCATTTATTCCGTTCGTTGTGTATTATAGCTAAATAGATATATTCTTAAAATTGGAATAAACGTTTTTTTACTGTTATCTTCCAAACAATTTCTGAAATGCTGTTTAAAAGTTGGTGTCCATATCAAACACAATTAAAAAAAATCTTTGGATTATAAAATCTTGGGTATAAATACCAAGGTTGCATAAACATTTACATATCTTAAGATCTATGTAATTCAAAGTAGAATATTGATATGATGTTGTGTTAAACGATTAATTCGTTAGCATAAATGGTTTATAAATAGGATATTTTCATTATAAGGATTTAGTGGTCGATATTTACAAAAAAATGGTACTTAAAATTTATTAAATTTAAGTGTAAAAAATGTGACGTATTAACATACTGATTTAAAAAAAAACCGCTATAGCATAAAAATTCATTGATTATAATCATTGAATTTATAAAATTAACAAATATGTTAATGTAAATACAAATTGTAACGAATTGCATTTCAAGTACATTATCAACGTTTTTTTTATTAAATTAACATATGCTATAAAGAGTAGGTGTTAAATATATTTTTGTAAGAAGTTATAAAAATATTTTTACGCGCAATATGCTCGTTAAATTATATATATTACAAAAATTTTATTACTCTGTATCATAAAATATGCGTATTACAATTAATTAAAAAATTAACGCGTGTTTGTGTTCGAAGTATACAGTGAAAAAATAAAAATATTAAAAAAATATATAAAAAATACCTTTCTAAAATTGAGAAACTTATTGTTCATTATTCAATTTTCTGCAAAAGTTTGACGAGGACAGATTTCCATCTCGTCAATTTATTTATATGAAAAGAAAACTCGTGATAGGCTTAAGGGATTTCTTGTTAGGGACAAGAGCGGCCGCTAGACTCTTTGAGGTAGGGGAGGGAAGAAGTAAGGCCTAGTAGGTAAATTGTTTTATAAATATTTGCGAGAACGTCATTATGCCAGTTATTTCCGCGACCATATCACGAGGACTAACCCTATAAAGAGCTTTTGTAGATATATTACATTTATCTTAAGTCCCAAAAGGCCACGTAATGTATTTACTGCGGACGACAATATTGCATTACAAAGCATTGTAATTGTCTTGTTATTACATACAGTGGACATACTATTAACGTTGATATTAAATATTTAAACAAATCATTGTCACTATAAAATAAATTCATCATTAATATTATAAAGAATACAAGAAAATATTAGATTACCTTTATTTATTAAAAGCTACCAACAATAATAGTTATGCATTTTTTTTTACATAAAATATAATGCAGACATCATGTAAATGACTACTAACAATATTTCAAATGTAATTAATTTTAAACTCAATATCTAAAATTTGAGAAATATTTTTTTATTCCAATATATTAAAGTATTTGTGATGAAAATGGAAGTGGTGCCATATATATATTAATATGTTATATTATTAATACCAAAACCGATTTACCGTTCAGTAATAAATGCAGAACAAAATTAAGCACGATTATTTTTGAAAAATATGTATTGGAATAAATAAACTACTCCGCAAAAGGTTGATTACGTTAAATCTCAAACATTAATGTCATTATCAAAGTACGTGACTAATAACAGCAGAACGTGTTTTGTTTCGACGCGTAGCTTTGTCCAAAAATCAGTTCCAGGCGATAAGTTTTTAATTAAATTAACCCGGCTTAGAGACAAATGAAGTTTCTAATATAATTTTAAAGTAATTTTGATTTTAATTACACAAACTTTAATATTATTTAAATCAGTTTTATTATAATTAATATTTATATATATTTAATGATACAGAAACAATTGACATGAAATGACATTACGTTAACTTTGTTTCGATGCACTTTGAAATCAAAATGCATTTATCAAATTTTCATGTCTCAAGTTCGGTATGGTCCAAGCGAGGAATTTTTGAATAAGTATTTATATTTATGATTGATAGATTTTTTAACGATCTTGTGTTAGTATTTTATAAACAATATTTTATTCCGTGAGACGGATTGTTGAATTGACTAACTGAAGGCACTGATAATGTCGAAATTGTTCATGAAAGTATTACTTATAAATTAATTGACGGCTCGGACATTGAAAATTTTAGGATGGACCAACAGAGCGAGGGAAATATAGTAGCTTTATCTAAATTCCCAATCGGTTGTTTGAAAACGTTCTGTTTTTATGTCCAAACATTCGGACATTACAAATCTCGTTTGTATTTTTCACATCACCTCGTTTATATTTCACATTCTCATACAGACCGTATTCTGTGAGTGTTATCGCGTATGAGTTTTGTAGGTAATAGGAAACCTATGATAGCGATCACTCGGCCCATTGTACTCCCTTGGGGAGGAAATCTTTTTTCAAAGTCACGATGTCAACAATAGATATGAAAATTTAACAATAAAAAGGGTTGTCCTTTCCACGTTATCTTAACGCGTGTATCATTGAAGGGATATGCGATACTTCCACTGTAAACACAACACTGATGTGAATACAAATTCCATTTATGGAAGGTAGAAAAACTTCTCAGGTTCGCATAATCTTTTATTCATCGAAAGATTCCTTATAAGTGACCGAGTAAATTGAATCCAATTTCTGTGATGTTATTAAACCAATTGTATATACTCGAAAATGAAAATACTCTGAAGACATACTGATAGAAAAGGGACAGTTTTCATATAAATATAACTTCCCATTGACTACAATCAGAATAATTTTGAATGGAGTAAATCAAAAATTCCATTCTATTGTTTATTTTTAGAATTGTGAGCTTCTTTTAAATACGAGTTCACCTCCCCCCTTAAATATTGTTATTGTAGAATTAAAAGTAATATTTTTTTTAGTCTTTCCTCCAACTCAAGTGTCTCAGCTATCAACTGAGCGATAGCTTAGAAATCATATAAATTAACCATAATAGATTATTAACTCACGACATAGCAGGAGTTTTTGGTATTAATTTACAGGAAAGTTAATTAATTTTTAAATGTTATCATCTAGAGTATCTAGTATACTGTCAATTTTATTATCTTTTACGAAACAATTATTACGTATAGTGACATAGTTAAATTTTTAATTCAAATATAATAGACATGAAAAAAATATTGCATGAAAAGTTTATACCACAATAAAAGACTTCACTATAGAATATGTAAAAAAGAAGGTAATAACCAAAATAACTATAAAATATAGGCATGGATTTTTTTCTTGTTTATCGCAGCTTACAGAATATGTGCTCGAAAGTTTATCTTAAAAGTACAAGGCTAAATATTCTTTTTCTTGTTTCAGGGGTCACACATCAGCCAGAGTTCGGAGAGCCTTTGTCAAACTTGACAGTATCAGTTGGAAGAGATGCCATATTTAGATGTTTAGTGGTACACCTTGGCGGATACCGGGTTCGTATTATCGGAGAATTATCTTAATAAATGTTTTTTCAACGGTTTGAAATAACCCTTTTTATTTGTTACGTAAAGTACCAACGACACAATCATTTTATATTATTCTTAATAAATATAGTTTTTATCAGAACTAATTTTGTTTAAAAAGATATCTTTACTTCTAAATAAAATTTAAGCAATGCAGTATCTATGGGTATTTTGATAATTAAAATATCATTTAAGATAGTAATATTAAAAGCAATGACGCGACAAAAATATTCTAACGAGCTACGGTAGGTATGAAGAAAAAAATGATATTCCAAAAAATATTTTTTTAGATAGAAAAATAGTTTTTAGTAAAAATTAACAGCATAACCTAAAACAGTTACGAGAAATATTAATTTAAGCAAAGATTACCCGCTGGAAAATAAGAGGTTTTTAATATTATATAGACTTTAAATAATATTTTGCATATTACGGATTAAAAGCATGTAATATATTTAGTCAGGTTACTTTATTGTATATGAAAAGCTCATTTTGCTATACAAGAGATTATTATATATCTATTCTTGAAGTAAAACTCATTAATTGTATTTTTTTAAACTCAAAGTTGACTGGCAGTTTTATAAGAGTTTTGAAGTCACTTAAAACACCTCTAATTCATAAATTTAGTTTTTCCCGTTGGTGAGTTTTTCCTTAAGAGAGATGACATATTTTAAATAATGTATGCAGTATTTATCGAATAAAACTAACTGAAAAATAAACATTAAGTAATGATTTAACAAAAAATGAGGTAATTTATAAAGTTATAGATATTACCATAGATTTAGATAGAGTTTATTACATTTAAATTAACAAAAATAGAAAGGCAAAACATTATTAAAATTCTAAGATGGAATCTTCTAAAGATAAAAAATAAAAAAAATCGCTGAATAAAAACATTTTGAAATATCTTGTTGCCAGCATTTGCATTAGACGAGAATACTAATGAAAACCCACCTTAAGTAGTATGTAAAAGTAAGAGTTTATCATAAAATAATTATATTCCATATAATTTATTTAATATAAAATAATTTAATGGAATAACCAAACTGATTTGACATACATAGAACGTAGTTTGAGAATTGTAAAGGGGTGTGTCATGACAAAATACGTGTCAAATGGTCAATGGTTTTATATATTTATGCATTTCAGGTGGGTTGGGTAAAAGCCGATACAAAAGCTATTCAAGCCATTCATGATCACGTGATTACACATAACCCGCGTGTGTCAGTTTCTCACAGCGATCATTCCACGTGGTATCTTCACATACGAGCGGTTCAAGAGGAAGATCGTGGACAATACATGTGCCAAATTAATACTGATCCCATGAAAAGTCAGGTAAGCTTATGAACAACAAGTTATAATTGATCTAAAAAGGTATCATCGGTGCTTTAATATGAATTGACATGGGACATTTAGATACAACACATCATACCACTGAAGAAGTTGTGTATGTTTCTTGTGTTTGGATATTTTTACATGGAAAAATCAACAATTAGATAAATACACAAACGCTATGCTTTGTAATGGAATATTACAACATCCTCAAGCTGAAATGCGTAGGAAATACAGTTGAAACACGAGATTATCGCTGGAAAAATGTTTATTAGAACTATAGAATAAAATGACTTAAAAATTATTGGCTTAACAAAAGCTTTAAGTACATAGAATTGCAATGCATAGGATTAAAATAACAGAACAAACCAAGAAAGATATCAATACAATAGTGTACTGATGATGATGCTAAATAGATATTAATAAAACCATTTCTTAATTATTACATTTAATTATTTTATAAACAACGAAGTTTATAAATGTTGTAACTATAAAAGTTTTTTTAAAGAAGTGCTTTTTACAATATTATGACGATGATATGAATTACTACTTTATTTAGTACTTATAATGATATGAATTGACTTTATAATTTTTTTTCGTATTTCTTGAAGAGCTTAGTTTTAACAGAAAGCTTTTGTCTTAATATATACTTACCTATACTTATAAAAGAGTTTTTATTTAATTTCAAATAAAATAATCCTTAAATAAAATATTAAGTAAAATAATTCATATATTATCAAAATTTGAATCTAATTACTTTCATCAAAATAACTGAGGCGCAATAAAAGATCCTTTGGTGTCATTATAAATATGATGTATGATAATAATTGATGCATATTTGTTACAAGGCGCAATAACATCTGCTTAGTTAAATGAATGTCTTAGTTAATAATATGTTTGCGTGACACAGGCGTTAATCATTACGAGTATAATAAGAAGAAAAGCGTCATACGTGGAACTGGAGAAATCCTCTACGGAAATTATTTTCAATGAAATTGCCTCGCGACGATATAAAATATTACACACGTGAATTTCACGAATGCGGGGTGTGTTTCATAACAGCTGGAGCGCTTTTCGTAACATATTAACGGTTAAATATGTATAAACAGATACAATACACGCTACGAATTTGGAATAGCAGCCATATTAAAGCGATTATTGTAATGAATCGTGGGACTAATTATAATGAATTAAAGTTCTTATCGTAACAAATTATTTGCCGTATAATAAACGAGCAGAAATGTCTACAAAACTTTAAATTTTTGGAAGATGTTATCTGTTAACTCTGTGCTTAAAAATTACCCTGGTATGACAAACAAGTTTGTCGTTTCATTATAAATATAGTACTTTCATCATGATAATAGGACAGTTTCAATCCACATTTGAATGGAAATCTCTATAGTTTTAGTATTTTGTTTTATCCTTCAAGTTTTTATAGTTTTTAAGTCATTTTTAATGTAACGTGTATTACTAATTTGTAGTATTATTTTTCAAACTTTACATTTTATAATTGAATTGTGTAGCCCTTACCTCAAAGTAATTCAATCAATGTGTGTTTCATTGTTCACTCATTGACGTTTAAATAAGAATAAATAATTGTAAAAATGAGAGTCTTGTCTTTAAAAGATATTATTACATGTAAGTGTAAATTAAATTTTGTATTTTTCTGCTGTCATCTTCAAATATGTAAAATTCACAGCAGCCGAGAAGCAATGAGAACTTATAGTTTGTTTGATGACTATTTTGAAGAAGCACGACAAGTTTTAGAAGTATTTAGGAATAATAAATGACATTGGTTTGACGTTGTACTAAATGTTTACTAGCGGAATTGTACTTGCAGCACTGATACAACTATACAATGTAAAATAAAATAGAAAAACGACTGATATCAAAATGTGTTTACTTCACTCACTATTTGTGAGGAGTATACAATACATAATCATATGCATATGTTTAAATATCAGAGATTGTTATTTTATTCTAATTATTTGTATTTTTACTGAACAAAAACGTATTAACTAAGCAACTTTAATTTACCCCAAAATGAATAATACTCTCTGAGTTAATATTTCACATACATATATGTATTATTATATAAAAATATATATTTTTTCGTAATTTGTATCAAGTTATTAAGAGATACGGTAAGTTTACTCATTAAAATAGTACTAGTTTACAAAGAAAACTTTTACTAAAATTTTTCATCATAAAAACCGTATAATAATAATTATTTTATGTTACATAATATAATGAATGACCAAAAGTTTCTTCGTCGAAAAAAAAGATATTATTTAAGTGAAAAGTTTTTCGAAAGAAATAACATCATAAAATTGACGTTACTTGAAAACGGCAAACTACTTAATGCATTAGTTAATTTGATAACTTAGTATAGCTTCTATTTGTGAAAATACTCGATTTTTTTTTGTTTGCCATTCTTTAGTTTTGAAAATAGAGCATGTAGCAGTACAACGTGTGAACTTATTTTGACAGTTTTAAGATTAATTTAATAGCCCGACGGGTAATTTTTTTTATACTTTTTAATTAATAGAACATCCTGATAACCATGTGATTCAAATCTTTTATGGTTTAATGTGATGATTTGAGATGCACGCGCTTACTTCTTGGCCACTTCCTAAATAGAAAATCTAAAAATAGGACTTTTATATAAATTTTAATATATTATTTATGGTGACTTAAGTAAAATATCAATATTGATTCATTTATTATAGAAAAAAGACATATATTAACTATTTTTTATAAAATATTTTTGTAAAAAGACATATAATATATTGTTTTTCTACATAAATTATTGTAAACATAATTTTAATCTATTGAATCATTAAATGGCACAGCACAAAATTAACTTATATCCATTTTGCATACCCCATTTCTTGCTACTTGACAAGTCAAACAGTATCGTTTCTACATGAATTATGAATTGATTGAACCGCCTTAAGTCAAGAGTATCAATTACTTCTCAACGAGTTATGGACTATAGCTATACAATCAATCCAAGTTAGTGTATAATGTCAGGGGAAATTACTGAATCGTAGAGCATCGCAGACTGCCAGTGGATGGGATGTAATAACACTGTGATTTCATCTTGTATTCTAAAATTTCTATCTAGCTAGACTTCCGTTTTGCATTTAACTACTGCAATGAGAAGTCGCTTTTAACTTCTACTCGTTTAACAAGGCACACTGCCCGGAAGTATTATATTTCATTGATAAAATATGATGAGCTTAGAGGAGCCAAAGAAAGATTCATATCGTAGTTGCAAGTGGAATATATAATGTTTCTGCTTATAAATATAAATGATTGCATGCTATTATCTCCTTATTTTAAACTGTAAAAATATCTCCCTTGTGTCTCCCCGGTTAGCGTAGTTGGTAGCGTGCGTGGCTAGCGATCCGGGGAATGC
>JAGVSQ010002698.1:0-21057 GCA_022683975.1 Rhyacophila evoluta | reverse complement strand
ACTTATATATAATATACATATTTAAAAAATAAAACCACAGTGTAACAACTATAATTATTTAGAATGAATTCTTTCAATCTTACAGGCATTTTAAAATGGATGACAATACGCTTGCTGAGGATTTGAATTTTTTATGTCCACTTCTTAGATATTTTGAGTTAACAATGCCTAATGAAATAGCATATTTTTGTGTACTATCTCCACTAAAAAAATCGATAAAGTCGTCAGTAGCATTTTTTTGTATCTAATTGTCCAGTAAAAAATCAGTGTTGTTAGTACTTGTTTATACCATGTCCACTGACCAATAAGAGCATGCACGCGGTGGACATATCTGTTAGTTTGCATACTATACCACTGTTCACTTTGCCGTTCGCACTTCGCGTTCAAATTCCCGCGGACCAGTAGTTGGGAAACGCTATTCTAAAGAACCACACAGCCTTATTTACGCTTAAACAATATTTGATAAAACGCAATAAAAATCGCTTTAACGGTTGTAAAAATTAATCTAAGACCTAATTTAAAATACACACAATGGATATTTTGATAAGATTAATGGCTTAAGCGTTAATAATATTCAAACAAGTTGGCTTTTAGGTGTATTTCTTTGATTGCATTATCGGTCTAAATAACGAGAGATTTTCGAAACTCACACCGTGAAATTTTTGTAGCGCATTAAAATTATTTTACTGTATTTTTTAATTTTTTTTAAAATACGATAAGGTAATAAAATGAAATAGGCAATAAATAATGTGCTCACAGAACGTCACTGCTGAAGTTAATCAAATTTCATAGTTTTATTAAAATAATACAAAAAAAATATGTGCATATATTTTATTATCCTATTTAATATGCAAACAATCTAATAAAACAAAATAAAAATGCTATTGTAGCACAGCTTCTTAAAAGTTTTAATTTTCATGCACTTGAAATAATATTTTCTTAATATTCTTTCTTTATAAAAAAAATCAATTGGACCCTATTCACTGGACAGCATTTCCAAAACTTTATTTACATTTTAATAATACGTGCATACATCTAAAATATAAATATTGTTTAATATAAAATATAAATCTGGTCTCATTGATAACTCTACCGCTCTGGCTAATATTGGACTGTGTGTCTCTGACAACTACCTAAGAAATCAAGAGCATCAGCTGTTTTTCATTCCTAAATGCAGCACTGTCCTGCCAGTAGTCATATCAATGCGCAGAGCAATGGTTTCTAACGATATTGGCTCGGATATTGATATATTCCACCTATGTGAGAGTGAATTTAGATGGATGCTATTATAAGAATAGGGGTTATCTTACTTACTTGGTAAATACTCTTTTTTTCCTTCTGTATTTTTTAAAATTCTTTCTTTATTGTTTCTTATATTTTAACATATTTTAATTTTTTTGTTATAATCATATTTATATCGGGTTGTTAATGTATTAAACTTATAATTTGTTATCTTATAACATGTATGAAATAAATATATAATACATGTAAATAAGTATCTATTTTGAATCATCTATCTATATATTATAATATATATTCCCGTTTATCAAGTGGAACGAAACACGTGTCATGTAAAAGTGTGAAAGTAAAAGTTTGGCGTTTTCCCTCATTAAGTTTGATATACAGATAGTTCACATGAATGTTACATACATAAAAGTAGCATATACCTACGGAGAGCTGCCTAAACAACACGTACAATACCCTGTGACATATCAAAAACTTATCCGATACTTTCTTCAATGATGCCCAACTTGCGCCAACGCAATGAAGGGCGAATATATATGATTTAACCTGCAAATGATTAAATGTTAAATTATTCAAAAACGTTTAAAAAAATACTAGTATTCTTTTAAATAAATGAAAATTGGTTTTATCATTTTTAAGATATTTTCAAAATTAGAACGTTTAGATTCTTTTTATCATTTAAAAAATATTTTTGAAATTAGAACGATTAGTTTTTCGTTATCAAGTGATTCGTCCAGACGTTCAAAAATTGCTAATTCATTTAATCTAATAAATACCTAATAATAAGAATATGAGACTGACTCAGATCATTCTATTCATGATATTGATAACTTGTATTTGATAGTTATCTGCCAGTGGTCTATACTATCTTGTCTATTATAGTTTACACGAATTTGATTGAATTTGACCGCAAGAAATGATAAGCTAAGAAGATTGTTCTCGTATACACATAAATGATAGTAATGATGACATGATAATTTAATATTGATACCTATAATACTTGTATAATATACTGATATCATTTATTCACTGATAAATAATCGATGACATTGATTATATGACCAAGTCAAGTGTTTACTATGAAGCCAAAGGAGCTATTCTCCCTCCAGTTGTTGAGAGGTAAGCGTATTAAGCTGGAAATTACAGGTTTATTGACTCCAACAATTGCTGGATTTTTCATAAAAACAATACGGTATATATTTCTTACGGAGCTAAAATAACTATTTTCTTTCCAGTAGCTGAGATGTAGGCGTACAAACTACGACGTCGGAGATTGTGTGTGCTATTCTCTTCTAATACCATGTTCACTCCTAAAGTGGGGCATATGGATCTTCGCAATGTAAAGACGTCTTGACAGATTATTTTTACGAGAATTGTTTATCAGACAATTGATTTCTCAACCCAATGGGCATCCAGTCCTGTATTTTTGGATTTTTAAAATCCGATAGATGGGGAATCGAACTCGCATTCCCTGGTATGCTAGGCGCGCACGCTACCAACTACGCTAACGGGGAGACAGATGATGTGCAATTCTCACAACTGTTGAATTTAAAAAATATACCAAAATTCAGAACTGTATGCAGCATATATCCTCGTATTACTGGCAAAAGACGTTAAGGTTAAAAAGTGAGTTTTGAAATAATCGAGTTTTAATGTTTGAGGCTCTCTGTTAAATAGATTTTACGACAATTTCTTAAATTATAATCATTATACTTCAACGGTATATAATGGATGGTATTCATTTTATGAAAAAGAGTTTGATATGACATTGCAGTTTTAACTGTTCTCCCGATTGAAAAAAATGTCCGATGTGTTAGAATATACGGCTATTTAATCAAACATTTATCTTTGCATCTCCTATACGGTCATATACTAAATGTGATATTGAAATAAATCTCACAATTTAGAGATATACATAGGAGCTTTCGACACAAGTCTTATTTGTGAACATACAATTTCACATCCAAAACTACAAAGCATATTTTTGACGTTTAAAAAAAACAATTCGAAATTTCCCGCTAACACATACGCTAGACGATACATTTAATATAATAAGAATAATATTCATAAAACACTTACTCGTTGATAATGATTTATTTCTTATTTTATTATCTAGTATTAATACAAAATAATAATACGCACAAATCCGTTCGATGCCTTTAAACATCTCATTTAAAATCGTTATTTTATAAAAGATTTTTGGATATCAGTATTTTCAGGCTGTATATGTACGAATGATATATTGAATCAAGCTTACAAAAAGTCGCAATGAATTGCTTTGTAAATAGAGCATAACCTGTAATATTAAATCTGTTGTATTATCATGATTTGATTTCATTAAAAATCTAAAATCGATCGATTACGTTTTAAATTTTAGACAACATCTGCACACGAGCACACCGATCTCGGCAGATAGCTGTGTGTGTACACTATATTTCAACTGTGCATAAAACTAATACTGTGAAAATAACAAATTTATTGTAGTCAGATGCATCACATGAAATTAACCCCAGGTCGACTAGTGTAGTTCAATTCACAAGTGTTGAAGTATTTCAGTACATATTAAAAACTTTTTATTAATTTGTTTTAATGACCTTTATTAGATAGATATTGCGGTTTTGAATCATGGCATATAACAAAGGACAAAACAATCGTATTCTAAGCTTCGAGAACAGATGCCTGGTGCTGTGATGGATTCTAAGGAAACGGTTGTATGATATCGTTTGCAACAAGGAGATAAAATAATAGGCCAGCCACTCATTACTGAAGGAGTGAAGCTGCGACGCTGGACCTGGCTCGGCCACGTATTACGGATGTCTCAAAAGAACCTTAATCTAACCTGCTTATTCTTCAAATCAACCAAACTTCGACATCTTGGAAGTTGGCGGCGAAACTGCGGGATGCAAGCATGACCTGAAAAGATGTGAGAATACTGGCGGCAATGATAGGATAATTATTGTCTCCCCAGTAGCCGAGAGGTAGGTATGCTTTTCGGAGTCTGAGATTGAGATCGATTCCACAAAATTCTTAAGGTTCTTTACTGGGTGCCAAATCGATTGACAATCAATTATTTTGAAAAATCTACTATACTAAATGCGTTCTCCTTTACATTTATTATGCTTAGTTTTAATTAGGCGTATCTCGGAGGTCTGGTATCTATAAGCGATCTACTTTATTTGATGGGAATTTCCCGCGAGGAAATATTAATATAAATATTCCAAGACAACTCGAAGGTCCATATATATACTCCATTTCCGGAGTGACTATATTCACATTGTTGCGATATATATGCTCTTCTTTCGGAACGGGCGTGTTATTAAAAAAATAATAATTGCAGCAATCAAGGTCCATGGATCTATGCACAATCAAGGATTGATGTCCGCATAAATAGATCGTCGGATAAATTTCTTCGTCTGTCGGACACAGTGCGGCCGCGGCGGATCAGCGATCGTAGAGATCTATCCGGAGATAAGAAGGCCTGAGATCGATACGTCCGGAATGATTGTGGGCTGCGTGGTACCTGGCGGGCGCTGACAGGCCGACGCGGAAGACCGTTGCAAAGCAGGCCGCACGATCTCACCGCGGATCGCCAACAAAATAGCCACATTACACCGAAAGATTCGATTGAATCTGACCCAGTCAATTCCAATTGTATCAATAAGCCTCGTGAAGACTTTGCTCTTCAGATTTAAAATAAGCCAGACGTTATATTCACTAATTTCATACAAAAATACAAAGTCAATCTGAGAAATTATAAAATTACTAGGTATATTATCCGGCTTTGTCTGGGATATTCAAACTCATTATTTATACAAATTAAATTAATTTCAATACTTGGCTGGATACATTATATTTCTTCTCTTGTTGATTATCGGTGATGATAATTAATTGTGAACTCTCGAATTTTTTAAATTCTCAAGATTTAATAAATCTCTTTTTTAGCAATTTTGTAAATCGCGAAAATTAAAGAATTTTATTCATTTAATATTATCGAGAAATCGAAAATGGTCAAAATTAAGCAGGAATATCGCACATTTATTTTTTGTACGGGAAATAATACGGGACTAAACTATTTAAAATTCTCGAGATTCTCATAAACAACTTCTCGAGAATTTTCGATCGCAATATCCAGTGATGATGTTAAAATTAAAATTTAAAAATAGTAGTTTAACTGACTAGAAGCTAACTTTTAACATAAAAAAATGGATAAGAATTAACTTGTAATTGAAGAGAATATTGTATTGAAATTCTTCTAAATACCCGAGTAAATATTTGATAAAATACTAACGTAAAATATATCAATCATTTAGTAAAATAATCCAATGAAAAAAATTACTCACTTCCGTTAACCTAATTTTAAAAAATCATAAATGAAGTGTGCATTCCACCACAGCTAACCTAACTTTCTTTTGAATATTTTTCAAACGTAAATTTATTAAATTACCACTGATATCAATACGTGAAACGGACTCTAATTACCAAAATCTTGGATACATTACGACTTACTTGCAGTCAGGCAGGTGAGTTAAAATTCAGAATCGAAATTTCGCAAATCTAGTATGATAATTTATCGAATAGATTGAAAAATACCTCAAGAACGGTTGAATGAAATATAATAGATTCAATTTTAATTTTACAACGTAATTAATACTAAAAGCAAAATAACTTAACTGCTATATTTAAACTCAACATATTTATTTGATCGTTGTATCTCAAAATATATTCTTATATACAGGTGCATTAATACCCAAAATTCAAAAAATCGAAATTTGCTCTACAGTGTAATAATTATGCAGTTAAATATTCATTTTTTTAGACGTGTATTTATGCTTACTTTAAAAATAGAATCCAACTAATAACACGCCGTGAATATCATTTAAGTATTGTTCGACATATTGTATCGGACTAAAACAGTTCATATAATAAATAACTTTGAATCAATCCAATCTGTATTTTTTTAACTTTTCTGCTGTAAGTCGCACAAAATAGACAACTTTCTGGAAGGTAAATAATTTTCTTGATTGTTTTCTACAAGGTCTAAGTGGAATTCAACGTTCGCTAACTTTCCTATATCGCCTTTCTTATTAATTCCATACACAAAGTCCAATGTTTACACGTCATTTCTACAATAGTCTTCTTCACAATGTTTGAATCCATATATTCCACTTTTGAAGAGGACATTGTAAGCAACAATAATATTTTATTTAAAATTTTCTCTTTGTGTTGGCTTAAATTTTTGATAAAATTTTTGAGTCTTTTTCGTCCGCCGGTCGCAGATTTATCTACCCTGCCGATTATGATAAATGCCAGCGGCCCACAATGCTCCCATCAAATCACACAATTAAACGATAGCGGGCGGCATCTTTTGACTTTAAAGCAGACCACGGTCCGGAGGGGTGGGAGTGGGGGGAGGCAGTACGCGGCATGTCATTGCATGATCTCTTTGTTTCCGTCGTCATGCTATCGATACATTTTTTCCCTCCGAGTCTATTTGACTGATGACGTTTTCAGCTATAATAAACACCCGGCTCGCATTTGAAAAATGGACCATTTTAACAAGACAAAAATTTCAATTATGAAATTTAATAAAACTTCTAATAAGGATATAAAACTTCAAAGCAATACCCATCAAATTTAGTTCAATGCGCACAAATAAATTTTCAGTTTGCTTAAAATATGATATCTGGAATTAACTGGAAAAATATCGGCGGAAACAGTGAGGCGACATTCCAAGGCACATTTCATCAGTACACTTAGTACATCGTGTAACCGCTTACAATGCTTCCTCTTCCTCTCTGAGACGTAATAATATCATTCAAATGTGTGATAAACGCTACCCAACGCACAAAATAACGTCACCCAATATGCGCACGTACACGCCGTTCTTAGAATCTATAGAAAATAATCATTTCTATTGATATTGATCAATATTTTTATTTCGTAATGACATCATTGAAATTGTAGGGGAATATATAAAGTACAAAGACACTGCAATCATGATATTTTTGGAGACTCACTACTCACTACAAACCACAGGGCAGCATCAAAAAAAGCTCTGAAAGTTTTCAAAAAGCTTTGACAACTTTTACGCTACATTCAGTGGTAGGTACACCAAATTTAAATCTGTATATCCCCTGACTTTAAATGTTCCCGGGACGTCTGCTTGTCAGTTGGGCCGTATTAGAATGATGGAGCCACGATGACAGGGCAGTATCGAGTATCGATATCGCCCGTCCTTCCACGGGGCCTATTGATGCGTTTTAATTGCTATTTTCGTGATCTGCTATTATGACGAAGAACATCTGACAGTGCTGGCTGACTGCGACCACAATGGGTATACAAAAGAATTGTTACGAATTTGGGCACAAAGCGATAAGTGTACATTAAATTATTATATCATGGTTTCTTGAGAATCGTGCCCATTTCTGTCCCCTCTCAGCTTATCATCTATCTGCGGTAATCAGTATATTGCAAACTTAATACTATTAGATGCAATAAAGAAATCATTTTAAGCCGTACAATTGATAGACAGCCATCAATAATTTCCAAAAACATCACTCGCAACACAATGCATTTTCAGCCACGTCCATCACAAGTGCTTAGTTTATAAATATCCACTTTTTCTTCTTCTATGTTTATGTTTATGCTGTTTATGTTAATATGCATATAAATGTCGTATTGAAAATGTACTGAACTAATAATTTTTGATATTACGATATGTGTAAAATAAATAAAAATGGATTATCTAAAAACAATGTTTTTGGACTTACCGTACTTGTCGCAGTGTTCATAATAAATTGATAATGAAATTATTGTAACTTTATGCAAATTAAAGTTAATGAAAGTAGAAGAAAATGTTCTTCCAATAGGTAAAGGTTTAAATCGAGTGATTCAAGTATCTCAAATCTATTGGCGTTGATTCAATCCGATTGTGATAAGGACAGTGCCACACGATAAACAGAATCTGTCAGCGATCCGTCGCTCCATCTCATCACAAGTTGCCAGTTGCAATCTGATAGCCGTTCGCCCACGATAAACCACCCTGATTTTGAATCACAAACGGGTACGAATTGTATGCGTTGATAATGTTAGAGATTCTAAAACATACATAAATGTTTAACAGCATCTATTATTAACCTGTCAATCGCATACGACGAAATGTTTCGTCATACCAAAAGAGCAAATCTATTGCGTATAGCGATATATTTTTTGTGAGCAGAATAACATATCAATGGCTTAATCTATAAAAAGGCTAACTGAAACCATGGTGGAAAAACTAATTTTGATGCCATTTCGTTCAACTTTAATTTTACTATCGCACGCTTCTTCTTCTAATACCATGTTCGTTCCCAAAGTGGAGCATATGGATTTATACAGTATGTAAATATCCGCTCCCAGGTAGAGTATATCTGGGCGATATGGAGACGTCTTCACAGATTATTTTTTATGAAAATTACAATTCAGACAATTGCTCAATCGAATAGGCATCCAGTCCTGCATTTTTGGATTGAATCGAACCCGCATTCCCTGGATTGCAAGGCGCGCATGCTAACCTTTACGCTGCCGGGGAGACACACAAACGCACAAATTTCACAGAAAAATTTAAATACGTAAAATCATCCGACATGCCACCTAACTTTATAGAGATACACATTCACCGAAGTTTTTTGTTGCTCCTGCACATTTAACACAAATGGTATTGGCTCGTTTGCAGATTAAGCAATCGATGTTGTATTTCTACAATGCGATGTTCACTATGGGAATAAATATCTCGTTATAGCATAGAAATAATTACCAACTACATATAAAAACTTACAATCGTACTAGAAACAAAATATTACGCAGTTAAGAAGTTAAGACTGTCCATAGACAAATCACGTGAATGAATTAATTACAAAACGTGTCATAATAAAAAGCTAACTAATCATGTCCTCTCCGAAAGTGTAGCATATAGATCTTCAAAATGAGAAATAGTATCACGAAAGATTGTTTTTAACAAGGATTGGTTATTAGTCAACTTGTCACTAAAGCTTTGAGAAGTTTTGTTACTCTACAACCACCACACAAGCCGCGAGCTTTTGGCGAGGGTGAAATTTGCACGTCATGCACTCGACTCTCGATACGGGGCAGTAACTGAACATCACTATTCACACAATTATGCACGTACGTGAATACCTACTCCACTACCTAAAATACAAATTATTTTGATGAGAATATACAGCTTACTCAAAGAAGTGTGAATACAGAACTTAATAGAGACAATAATTTTCAAATATTCAAACATACACGAGATACATTTAGACACACAAATACCTTCGACCTTTCATAGGAAAATATATTACAGCTTAAAAAATATTAGCCTCAATCAAACACGGTCCATTTTCATAATGTACAAGTTCCACAAAATAAAAGACCATTGCATAGGTACATATCTATCGTATTATAACATTTCCTATATATTTCGACTGTAGAAAGGAAAAACGACATAGGCTACATAGAACAAATTTTAAAGGAGGCACAATTGATTGAATTAATGATATACGTCATAAAATATTTTTTTATTTAGCAGAAATTTACCGACTATTCTAAAGTTGTAATTATAAATAATTAGGACTACGATAACGAATGGTTGTAAGCTCTTATGTAGAAAAAATTGTTAATGAATTGAGATTTGATTGATTACTAGCTGTACCCCTCCACGCGTTGCTGTGGCTCAGTCAAATAAAAATATTGACGCTGTTATTTAAAAAAGCATGTTTTTACCAATGCAATGTTTTGTCAAAATTTCAAATCAATCAGTAAAGAACTTTAGGAGATTTAAGATTTCGAACAAACGAACATTTAAATTTTTATTTATTTATGTAAATTCAGATAGGAATGCTTAATTATATGCTAGAGCGCCTATTAATATGAGCTTTTTAATCAATAATATACAACAAAAATGTCTAGTTATATTAAAAAATATAAATTATATATTTTCAACGGATATTTAAGCAGCTTTATTTTTAGGAAAACATCAAAAGAAGAAACGTTAAAAAACACTTTTTAATACTACTAAAAAATGGCCAATATCTAGCACTAGGCCACGGATATATATATATATTTTTTAATACCATATTCGCTCCTAAAGTAGAGCATATGGATCCACACAGTGTGGAAGAAATCCACTCCGAAAGTGGAGTATATGCATTTCCGCAGTGTGTAGACGTCTTGACAGATTATTTTTCACGAGAATCGTCTGTCAAATAACTGCTCAACCCAATAGGCATTCAGTCCTGCATTTTCAGATTTTTAAAAATCCGACCAGATGGGGAATCGAGCCCGCATTCTCTGGATTGCTAAGCGCACACGCTACCAACTACGCTAACCGGGGAGACAAATATATACATGAAATTAATACACAGATATATATAATTGAACAGATATATACTTGAAATTAATGATACTAAAAGACAAAATTATAACCAAATTCTGAATTAACCATCTGCCGGACGGATTGACTTTTGTGATTTGTGCAAAGGATTTTATTGACATTTTAAATAGTTTGCAGCGTCTTACGCTAAGTCTTTACTCTTCAACAAGGCTCGAAATGCTTATCTTCTAGCATTGATCAACCAACTTGTATTGTTTGTTGTAATTCGATTCGATAAAAATTATAGCTTATAGCTCAAGTTTCTTTATTATCAGTTTAGTGAAATAACCAGCGGTGGAGGTGACCCGAAATTATTTGTTTCCAAAAGACATCTGCGTGTGGCTAATTCGTAATTAATCGCCGCGGAAATATAAAATAAAAATGTTTGATCTGCTGCTAGTCAACTGTTTTTCAAAATTCGTATAAATAATAATTAGTATTTTGATCGTAACATTTTTCATTTTTTATTACACTTTTTCTTTGATGGCATTGGAGATATTTTCTAAAATATGGATGTATTCGATTACGCTGTATAAACTTTTATATAAATCCAATTAACTATGCAGATGAGTGACGATATATTATTTCGTAAGTGTTCAGCTTATAACAGACAGCCTCAATCAATGGAAAATTAAATAAATTATTTTCAAGCCTTTACATATGTACCGATCATAGTTTGATATTTAAAAAAAAAATACAAATTATTACCATCAATTGTACTGTGACTGTTATTTAATAACTATTGCATGACATTAAACCGTCAAATCTTAATATTAATATACTGCTAAATATTAATTACATAATACATCAATATTAAATATTAATTTAGTCTCCCTGGTTAGCGTGGTTGGTAGCGTGCGCGCCTAGCTTTTCGGGGAGTGCGGGGTCGATTCCCCATCTGTGGGATTTTATAAATCTAAAAATACAGAACCGAATGCCCATTGGGTTGAGCGATTGTCTAACAAGCAATCTGTCAAGACGTCTTTGCATTGCGAAGATCCATCTACTCTTTCGGAGTGGATATCTTCACACTGTGTATATCTATATACTACACTATTGCAGTGAATACCTTCACACTAGATCCATATCCTTTGAAATAATAGTGTTAGTATTTATTATATATAGTTAGTATGAACATTTCGTTCCATGTGTTTAAATACTGTATCATAAATTTTCAATTTTGAATAAATAATTTTACCGTCGTGTCAGTGGCTAGGTAAGTAAGAAGTTGCGGGCTGAAATCTTAAAGTTAAACTTTTTAAAATTAAAGATGCATTGGATGCCCGATCGGTTGATTGATTGGCTGATATCTAATTCACGTGAAAAATAATCTCACAACGTATTTTTTTTATTTTGTAGAGGTTCGCAAAATTCACATAAAAAGTGGATTCAAACAAACATACATAATAATACATTATTCATAGAATAAATATCCCTAATCATAAATAAATCTTACGGTTTAATGGATTCTATTAGCGTTGCTAAATAGTAAACATATTTAATGATCTTACACTAATAAGACAACTGACGAGGAACTGAGCTGCATATGAGACCCTCTTGGTGTTGGAAAATGAGAAACACCTCACGTTCGTTATGCCACGATATACATTCACATAAATGATGTGGAGACATTGCGGATGGGTAGTGAATAGGAAAACAAGTGATGAAAGGCATTTGAAAATATTGAAGAATATTCTAAGACAACTGACAAGGAACTGAGCTGCATATGAGACTCTCTTGGTGTTGGAAAATGAGAAACACCTCATGTTCGTTATGCCACGATATACATCCACATAAATGATGTGGAGAGATTGCGGATGGGTAGTGAATAGAAAAACAAGTGATGAAAGGCATTTGAAAATATTGAAGAATATTCATGAGTATACCAACTTGTTTCAACGCAACATCATTTTTAAATAATATATAAGTGGTTGACAGATGTATTGAATACTTTACCATAGTTATAGATTTATTATAAAAGACTTGATAAAAAATATAACGAATAAATATGGTGTGTTTTTACTACGTTCCCTGATGTATATAAAAAAAATGTACAGTTCATCTTTCAGCAATCATTCACAAATCACATAGCAGTGAAGGGTGTATCAACGAACCCCAAAAGCCTCCGAATTAGGCTCCACCAGCATTATCTTGATTGGGAAGCAACAAGTCCGGCCCGCTTGACCGAGCACACATCGTTCGTCCACTAGACAGGACGTGGAGCGCTCTCGACGCCGCCGACGTCACTTGTTATCAATCAACCCGGCGTCGCGACGCATCGGCGTGACTCATCCGACCCGGAGATATTATCGACGCCCTCTCGTAAACACTTTGCAATTGATTCGGAAAATAGCGCGCGGCAATTCGAGGAAATGGAGGTCCGTTAACAGGTTTTGGGTTTTCGATTTACTACCTCGAGAGTAATTAATGGTCATTTCTCCAAGCGTTTTTAAGTGTCAATCCTATTGGTAGAATTTTAAGTCGAATTAAGTATTTCCATTAAAAATAATATACATTATAAATATATCGTTTTGATATTTTAATCTTTATAAAAGTACGTAGAAAAAAACTCCATATATTATTATAGAATCATTTTAAGAAGACGGCTACGTACTATCAATTATCTTCAGCTTTTATAAATACAAATACTGACAACATAACTATTTCCGGACACCCTACTTCCAAATATCGAAATATTACAAAAAAAAACTCTGCATACGATGGATTTTCATAATGTTAGTTGTGTGTGTGTGTGTTTTTATATAGTTTAAGTGTATAAGGATTCATATAGTGATTTACTAATATATATACGGTTATCAATTAACTCCCGTAAAATTAAAATTTCTGGTATATGATTGATAAGCGCGTGCGCTTTGGTGCCGATGGTTACTCGCTCATCATATCCTAAAAATACATAAAACTTTTTACAATAAAAATTTGCATAGCTCTGGATGCCAAATAAACTTAGCACTACATAAATAAATTGATAAATAACTATCGTGAGTCAAATCTGTAAAAATAATTATATAATTCACAATTTGGAGAATCCTAAATGCTCCATCTGTGTGCTTAATATCATACAATTGTGGAGATCCATATGCTCCACTTTTACAGGGAACACGATGATAATAATCATTTGCCGATACGTCTCTATACAATGGAGGTTAATATGCTCAACCTTATGCGAGAAATGGTAATTCATTAAATCACCAATATATCGTATCAGAATTAAGAAGTATTACTACGTTTTACATATATAACAAACAGTATAAAGTTTATTATTTATATTATTCATATAAAATCACAACACGAATATCTAGAATACCACTATACACCATATAAATAAATAATCTATAAAATAGTTATCAAATCTAAAATCGTATTGATATAATCAATGAAAAATAAAAAAATACCCCATATAGAAAATACTCAATCGATAATCAATGACTGTATAATACTTTCCCAGGTAAAAAATATTTGATAATAGTGGTTTGCCTATAAGAACTTTGTCAGTTTTTTGTAAGCTAAAAGCTCTGGCGAATTCTCGGCCTTGAATGACTAGGAGCTTTTTATCACCCTCTCTCTCGCTTAATCTAGTAGCCCTTGTATCTAAAAGTACTCAGATCTGTCAGCACTGAAGGGTAGGTATCTCGACAAGTAGGCTGTACAGAGCTTTTTTATGTTACGCGGTATCAGGGGATGAGAAGTTAGGGCAGAAAGGACTTGATAAACTGTTGCTTCAGTGAGAAGGTCAGTACGTACCCACCCCACGCAGCAAAATTATTGAAACCTTTATTTAGCATAAAATTTCAATAGTTCAACTGTAAATAAAAGCGAAGATTTCAATCAAATCTATACATTGCCTTAAATGAAAATGTACTGAGAAACATTTCAGGAATAATTAAAATAGGATTTAGCTAAATCAATTATTATGTTAATTGTACAAAAGATCCTAAACACATGTTTTTTAATAATTATGTCTTAAATGTGTGTTTAATCAAAGGCATATTTTTAATAAAACCCACTCTGAAAATACATCATATGAATGTCCACAGTGTGAAGATATTCACAGCAGACGTAGATTTTTTTGGTTTCCTTAGTGTTAAAATATATCTTGGTAATTTATTTTTCATAAGAATTTATTACAACTGAATTGCTGAAGCTATTTGGTATACAGTGTTACATCTTTTTTCAATATATTCAAAGCCATAGTATATATTTTTCTTCACTTTTGTTAGTATTATATATTGCAGGGGTTGTTATGATAAGGTACACAATCGGATAACGCGTAGAAATTATAAAAAAATCACTTAGAAATTGTGAAAATTTGGCGAAGAAAAATGACGATTTTTTTTAAACATCAGTTTATTTTGGGTTTTTATAAATAACATATGGTAAAAAAGGCATAGGTGGGAAGCCTCGCCGCGCAGAGAGTTTCTTCAACCGTCTATTTATGATTTTTCACGAACTCATAATTATACGTTTAGCTCTCTATATATATATATATGTGTATAATATACTTGTTTTATCATACAAATATTATTAAGCTTAAAAAATATTGGCTAATTTATTTCGTTTTCTTTAAAAAAAAGCGTCCATCGTATTCAGGCGCCCTTGTGCGGTGCACGATGTGAACATTAGTACGGCGCGGCCCTGAATAGTGTTTGTTACATACACTTTGATCTTATCTCTGTGTAATATATAATCGTAAGTTTTTAAACTAGATGTTTTTAAAGATAAGTCAATCCGAAAACGAATAAAACTTGATACTTCTCGTATTAATACAACAAAAAATGCGCAAACATGAAGCATTATCGATCGCGAATTACAAACGTCGGCTATTTCTACCCACAGGTAGATATTGTTATTATGGCTGCCATAGATTCCACCAGACACGCTGATAATATGGCGACAGCAGGGCCGGATCGGTAATTTAAAAGGTCAATACACTGAACAACGTGCACCACAGTTGAATGTTATTTTTTGTCCATGTCGAATATGAAACATAAAATATTTGACAGATCATGTTGCACAAGGATGAATTATTTGATAACTTGTCAATTCATAAGTAATTTACTAAAGTCAGCATTTTTAAAACTGAGACTAACCGTATTACAACTAGGGTTCGCAGCCATGACCTTTGGTGGCTTAGATCACCGTATCAACCACTAAGAAATCAATTATAATCGATTTAACAAAAATGACATTTCAAAACAGTGATATGTATTTTTTACTATACTGTTGCCCCACCACTCGTAACAACGACATAAGTTTCAATTAAAAAATATTGGTGCCGAAAAATGGCTAAAATACTGTTAATTATTAAAAATAAGTTACACTTTTGACTAGAGCAAGCAAAAAACCTTGAAAATAATTTTTATTGCAGTAATAACGTAATTAATTATATTACGTTATTTTTTATATATATATAAATTATATTATATTAACATGACATTTTAATTACCATGTATAGGTCACTTGTGTTACTTATAGCTTTCTTCATCAATAAGAGATTAAAAATAGTTAATACAAGTTTTGACATAAATCTGTAATAACAGAATGAATAAAATTATTTTGAACAAAGAATGAGTTTGAATCTATTCCAGACAAAACTAAGTAATAATCTTATAATGTATGGTAAATAGTATGATGTTATCTGGACTCCTCGAAATCTTGGCAACGCAGGTTCGATTCTTAAATCCGTTAGAATCCAAAAATGCATTACCGGGTTGGGTTGAACAATATTGTCTGACAGCCAATTCTCGTGAAAAATTATCTATCAATACATGTTTTCAATTTACGAATATCCATACACTCCGCTTTCAGAGCAAACGTATTTGCGGTGTGTAGATCTATATGCCCAATTTTGTAGCTGACATGGCAAAAAAATATTTTTGAAAAATTGTTCGAAGAAATTAAGCGTGGCAATAATTATGCTGGATTCGGCCCTGACCAATGTCGGCTAGAAACGTTTCTGTTATGATACGAAGCTTGATTGATTGATGGACGAACGGATGGAAGATATATTGCACGTAAATTTAGTTTGATTAAACCCTCGGGGGGAGGGGAACGAGGCGCGCAGCTACATATGGTTTACGCCGCAACAATGGAAAGATAATGACAAGCATTCGATGTTGTATTATTTTCGCCCAGTCACCCCGTCTGTGTCTGAACCGTGTCATTTATTCAAGTTAAGGATACTAGGTGTTCACAACGTTTCTGACAGTTTTACGTCCATATGCAATACTTTAACCCTTCGACTGCTACAATGTTTTCCAAAAACTTCCCAGCGAGAAATCATTCCATTTGTAATTATTTTTTATAAGTCTGCGCTTGTGATACTTCTCACGCATTGCAAGACTACGTACACCATTTAAACGAGTGATATAGATGATAAAAAATAAATATTAATCACATATAACTAACTATCATAGCAAAAAAATGAACTCTAACGAATATATATTTTAATATATGACCTTTAGTAGCCGGCTTTGCATTTGATAAACTGAAACTCATTCTTTATTTAAATCGTTTTTTTCATCGCGTCATATAATAAATACTTCGCTTTACACAATATTTTTAGTCTCTTGTTAAACATCGGCGATGATGACGAAAGTTGAAAGCAAAACAGTTGATTTATAAATGGCAACCAGAATAATATGCGAAAATTTTATGCCGTTACTTTACACCATTTGACAGGACTTCTTGTGACAGACAGACAGACACATGTATGTATTTTCTGTTTAATAATATATATATATTCACACCAGGTTCGCTCTTAAGTTGGCGCATATGGATCTACACAGTGGGACACAGTGGGAAGACATCCGCTCGTAAAGTGGAGTATATTGATCTCCGCAGTGTGAAGACGTTGACCAACCCAATGGGCATGTAGTCCAGCATTTTTCGGATCTTTACAAGCCTGAATTCTTCGGATTACTAGGCGTGCATGCTACCATCTACGCTACTGAAAAGACTATAAATTTGAATCAGCATATAAACTCAGTTGTATGAATTCGTCATTGGCCAGATCGAGGAGGGCATTGAGGATGGTTCGATTTGAAAAGAATTTTACTAAAGCGTGCGAATGTGCAATATAGTTTTCAGGCACCGTGCTAAAATATAGGTGAGTACCCGTATTTCGGTCGCCGTGTGAAGACTTTGCCTTTGATGGAAATAATAATGCTCGAAGCTTTCGCCAGCTTTTCGCCGAGTCACATTATTATTGTTTGGACAAAATACACGTTTTTGACTGACTACCTTCTTGCTAATTTCAATGGAAGATTTCACATCCACCGAAGATCTAATTAATTACTCCACGTCAAGTTTTATGAGCGATGTCAACGATATCTGACACTGCCCGACAAAAAGCGTACACTTTTTCGAATTTCAATTTTTCATAGTGTCATTTATTTCTTATATTAGCAAAATAATTTAGAAAATAAAGCATTTTTACAAAAGCTTAACATTATATATACGAATTGTACGTTGTATTTTTTTCACAGTATAATATAACCCATTCCTATACCTCGATAACGTTCGGGAGACAAAATTATATTAAATTTATACTACCAATTATTTATAAAAACAAATATATTTAATTGTATTTGTCGAATATTTCTTGCTGTATGAGATGATTATATTTTTAAATATCATTCGTGGGCGACTAACATAGCATCATAAATCCATTTTACAAATCAATTTGACAAATCAAACATCACACTGCAATAAAAAGCGATTGAACAAGGAAACAATCCTTTTTATGTAACCGTTTAGAATATATCATCGTTTTAAGGTTGCATTCATTCATTTACTATTTTTTTTCGAAGTCGACTTTTTTGTTAAAATGAAGTAACATGTCAAATTTACATATTTTAAAATTATAATTTACTGCAAAATAAGGATGATAACAAAAGAAAATAATGGAAAAAGTCATTGCATTCCCTGATTTCGAAACACAAAATAACCTTTAAACAACGACGATGTACTTTAAATTAATATTATATATCTAGTCTAACATATTTATAATTGTATCTATTAAATCAATCCTTATTCACAGTATTAACTCTCGCCTTACTGTGCAAAAAGCCACGGTGCTGGACTCCAAGCGTCCGGCTAAAAATTTATGTTTCAAATTCAAATTTAATTAGTTATTTTAAACAGCTATAAAAATCATTTTGCTATGTATTCAAAATCGAATAATATAAAATAAGCGCAAGAAATGAAAAATTAACGGCGGTAACAGGACGTACATTCTACGGCAGATATCATTCGTACACTGAGTCGGTGTATTTAGCCGCTCAAAATGCTCCTTCTCTCCCTTCCGTCTGAGACATGATAACATTTTTCAAGTGAGTGATCGATACTGTTCAACATACATATCAATGTCACCTAACACACATATATTTCGATCCTATATTTAATACAAAATATTTATTTCAGTTGAAATTGATCAATATTTTTATTCCGTAATGACATCGTTGAAATTATAGAAGTTTTTATAAGGAATACTTAAAGTATGAAGACTTTTTGATTAGTATATTTGGAGAAATTAAATTAAATATTAGCACTGGTCACTCATTATATTATATTATATTATATTATACATGACACGCTAACAAGTGTTAACAATCCAGTTTCAAAACCGTGTCTTACTTAGTTACACGATATTCCATGAATATGTTACTTTCCATATGATAAATAGTATATTAAATAAGAATAACTGGTCACTCATCACAGGGCGGTGAGAGTTAAGATAAAAATTACAGTCGGCGTCGAATATTTAAATACTTACTATTTTTAATTACATATTTCAATAATTGCCGGTATTTTTAAAGAATTTAGGCAATTCAACAACAATATTTATGACAAGCCACGTATGCAAAAATGATCACGGCTGCTTTATGAAAGATTAAGCAAATTTAATGATATGAAAATCCAAAGTCTAAAATTATGGCCAGACGTACCAATAAAATACAAGATCAAACGACATTTACTTAAAATATAGTGGGATTTTTAATTATTTTTGACGATTGTGTTTCTTGCATTAATCAATAATTTCTACGTGATATTTTTGAATATGCCCATAAAAATGTCATTTTAAAATGCGACGCTAAGACACTGTCGTATTAATATTCCGAAAAAAACACAAAATGTAGGTAATTCATATTAATATATTTATTCGACTATAAAATTATCTATTCATATTTTTATTACTGTTCATCCAAGGAGATGATTTTCCAAATGAGATGTGTCCATCGGATAAATTTTAAGTTTTAATTTTACGCCGAACAGTGTCAAAATTACGGAGACATTTTTTAAAATTTAAATATCTGTACGAAAGATTCCCAAACTGTATACCGAAAAATTTAAGCCCAATTCCGAATTCACTTTACGCGAGCTACTTACTAATTACGACATAAGAAACAACAAGAAACCACAAAATTTTGGACGAATGTACTATACAAATGTAGGCCACTTAAAACAGACTTAAGATAGGGTGCCGTGAGAAATTCTTAATTCAAAAAAGGCCCCGTGACTCGAAAAAGTTTGGGAGCCACTGATAATACTAATATAGCACACTTAAATAATTACTTGACGAATTCAATAACGTGGTTAATTAAGCATTTAATATCTTGAGACGTGTCGTACACGTTACGAACGTTTGATAATTATAGAATTATGCTGTAAAAGAAGAAGAGGTTACGTAACAACTGTAGATTTTAGATGTATTCAAATAATTGATTGTCAAGCTTGTATATCTATTTTTATGCAAGTAATTTTTTTGAGAGAAAGTTAATATTTTACGTTACTTACAAGTATATGCATCTTGGAATAATTCTTAAGTAAAAATACGATGTTTATATAATACGTAGGTGATATATTCCTAGTATTATATTTAAACAGGAATATAATTCAAATCCAGGCAGGTCCACTTTCATGCTGGAAAAGCTTTTGTAAATCTCAAACATATGTATATCAATAACATCTATAATAGTTAATTTAAGCTCAGACATTCATAGAAAAGTATTATAATGCTAATATAAAATTTATTTAATTTTTCGTGGTATGACTTTAAAGGACAGTGACGTTTTTTCATTTGATCTTTTCAACAAAAAAACACTTGTAATATTGTACATTAGACTTTGAATTTGATTATGCCCAATAATCATTTGAATGAAGTCTAAATTTCACATAATATTCTTAGCACGTCCATATAATAAAGTGAGCGACAAATTCACTATACAGCAGAATCTCGATATAACGAACCAATACGGGTGAAGGGATCTCCGTTAAGCCGGAAAGTCCGCTTTACAAAAAGTAGGTTTTTAAAGTATTTTTTTACTTAAACCAAATTTGTTACCAAAAAGCATGCGATTTTTTAAACTTTGATTTGAAAC